>VYZP01006616.1:1872-60410 GCA_013400635.1 Hypocryptadius cinnamomeus | reverse complement strand
CACTACTTCACTTTTGCTATGTGAGCTTTCTAAATGTGCTATTCCACCCTTTTCAGCAGCCTGAGGGAACTGGCATGATAGATGAAGAATTCACAGTCGCAAGACTGTACATTAGCAAAATGAAATCAGAAGTGAAAACAATGGTGAAACGTTGCAAACAGTTAGAAGGCACACAAGCTGAAAGCAATAAGAAAATGGAAGAAAATGAAAAGGAGTTGGCTGCCTGCCAGCTCCGGATCTCTCAGGTAAATATTTCTCTACAGTACACAGTGTTCTTTATAAATTAAATTCATTAACCTATTGGGGGAAAAAAAAGTTGCAGGGTTTTTTTGGCACCTAACAAAGCACACTGAGTGAACAGCCATAAGACTCAGCTGTTTCCTTAGTACTCTCATCAGATTGGATGTTTCTAAGTAATTCTACATGGCAGGATGTCAGAATTCCTGCAATTTATCTGTAGCCTGCTAATGCTTTTGTAGCACTTGTATTAAATACTGGAGCTTCTGTGTTCTCCATCACAGGATTCTTTACAAATACAAGTCTTACAGTAGTGGCTAGTGGGCACTGTGCCTCCTAATGCCCCAAGCTGGAAGTGGGAGAGGTAATAGCAGAGTAAAATTCCAGGAGGTTTGTATAGCAGATTAAATTTATTTCTAATGTGAGAAAGGCCATTTTAATGTGATTGTTAGAAAAGATAAGTAATGTGACTTCTGACACTTCTGAAAACTGTAATCTAGATATGCAGTTTAATATTTCTTATATTGTTTTTCGTAGAGGTAATCATCTCTTTTAAAATCAGGAGATGCACATTTCAGGGCAATCTTCTAAATACAGTGGCTCTCTCTTGCCTCTGTTAGTATTAAACATTCAAAACATCTCTTCTCTCAGCCAAAAATGTATTTAATTCCAACCCAGAATAAAGACATTGTCTTAGAGGCTACATTACAGATCTATTTGAGTGATCATATTCTTCTAAGAGTCTAGCTGGCACCAGTTTTGTTTTGAGATGAGGTTACTTGTTGTGTAAAAAATAAGTATGACCACTTATGCAGATGTAATTCCATGGTACCTAGTTCCAAAGCAAATGAATCTTTTCATTCCACAAGCATGAAGCCAAGATCAAGTCACTGACTGAATATCTTCAGAATGTGGAACAGAAAAAGAGGCAGCTGGAAGAATCTGTGGATTCCCTTAATGAAGAATTAGTTCAACTCCGAGCACAGGGTAGGACTTGCCTCCCTACATCCCACCCACCACCACCATTTTAACAATATAGTGATAAATATAAAGTGGAAATTGCTCTGTTCTGTTTAGGTTGAAAGGTAGAGCTATAGCAAGGCTTTTTGCTACTGAACATGTAGAATTAATCCATGGTAAAACATGTTTGCTGCTTGAAAGAACTGTTATTGATAGGAGTAAAGATGTTACTAACTTTTGTGGTGGGAGGGGACTTCTTCTGGATTGTAAGGTGTTGGCAAGGGAAGGGAAATCAATGCCATCATCCATGTGATTGCACAGATACCTGGCTGAATTGTGTTTTTTATACTCTATCCCTTCTAGAAAAGGTCCATGAGATGGAGAAAGAGCACTTAAATAAGGTTCAAACTGCTAATGAAGTCAAGGTAAGGCAATTTCATTGCTTAAAAAAGAAAAAAAACCCTAACAACCCAAATCCCCCCAGAGTGAAGCCTGGTGGTAACTCAGAGCATTTAATATGTTCTGTTTTGTTCTAATAGCAAGCTGTGGAGCAGCAAATTCAGAGCCATCGTGAGACGCATCAGAAACAAATCAGTAGCCTGAGAGACGAAGTTGATGCAAAGGAGAAGCTCATCACTGAGCTTCAAGAGTAAGTACTCGTCTTTGTTTTAGTGGTGCCAAATGTCTCTGGACTGAGCAAGTACAGAACCACAGTACAATGGAAGGAGGTGGTGAGAGTTTCCTCCAGAGCTGTCCTTCTGTCTTCCATTTTGTTACTGAACGGGCTGAGAGTTTCAGCTGATAAAATATTTACTTTGTGTTCAGCCAAAACCAGAAGATGATGCTTGAACAGGAACGTCTGAGAGTCGAGCATGAGAAGCTGAAAGCAACTGATCAGGAGAAAAGCAGAAAACTTCATGAGCTTACGTAAGTGATAATAAAAGTGAGGCATGAAACAAATGTGTGTGAGGAGGCTTACTCTATAAACTAGTGACATAATATGATGCAGTGCCTCTCACTTTATAGTATGCTTATAAAGAGGCTTTCTTGAACCTTTTTAAAAGCTTTTGCACTGCTTGAATGCTTAAAACAGGAACTTAAAATAGGAAGCAAAATTATGGAAAGGTATGAAGGCCACAAATGTTTTGTTATTATTATGCTGTGGGTTGGAGTAATTAACTTTTCAATTTGCAGCTAAGTATTGCATTCTGTAAGACTGCGAGAGTCTTCTAACAATTCCCCTTACTTTTTTTCTGGTTCTTGTGTTCCCTTAATGGTTTTATGGTTCTTATGTGATTTAACTTGTGAGGTGGCTCTAATTGGTTTATTCTTAAAATTAAACAGTTGCATGCTTCATTGATTAACTAAATACAATATGTTAGTGAATTAGAGACTCGAAAGTTAGTGGAAAAATGGAATTGCATTCTGCTTGAGGTAAGTATCCAAGTCAAGATCAAAAAGAGTTCTCAGCTTCTAGAAATCTGACCTTAATCTCCTGGAAATCTTTCTAAGTGAATGAATTGTAACCCCTTCCTGGTGCAATCAAATTTATCTTTATAGAAGCTAAAAATACATTATACTTAAAAGTACTTTTTGAAAAGTTATTTTTGGCTGTGTTTAAAACACACAGTGGTTTTCAGGGGTTTTTATCATGGTATTTGAAGTAATCGGAGGGACCTGACTGATCTGTGCTGGTAACCAAGAAGCAATGCTTGCTATTTATTTTTTTTTACTTTTTTGTTTGTCCTGTTTAAATGACTAAAATTTTAATAGTACTCTGGTCTTGTGATTCCATCTTATTTTGATTTATCTGCCACAATGATTACAAAACTTATATTAAGTACAGTAGGTTTTCTTGTCCTGTAAGATTTGCTATACATACCACATTATTGCTTTCTATTTCAGTTTGTAGACTCAGCTACATCTAGCACTGACCACTTTAAAGCACCTGCTGTATAGGAACATTCCTCTTCAAAAGATTTGCAAAGAAGTTCTAAAAATTGTATTCTGTGTCCTCCTTCAGACTTTTTGAGTCCAGTTGTTTTCCACTGAATATCATAAATGTGTATGGCAAATGACAGACCAGGAACAATGCAGATTATTTGCTTCAGTTTTTTCAGTTTGAAGTTGTAGAGGATGCCTGGATGCCTATTTATCCAGAGACATCTGGAAAATGGATAGGATAGTGACATTGTTTAGAATATTTTATTAGATCAAATGTTTGCTCATTTAACTGTGAACTAGTAGTGAAACTGACTGAGTGAGGAGAAATTCCAAGAGGAAAAGAAGCTTTTTTAGCTATATAACAGGAACACTTCATTTTTGTGCAGTCCTTGGCCTTTCTATTCTAATCTGAGGTCATAAAAAGAAAAGTCCACATTCCTTTCCTGTATTCTGTCATCTTGGTAACTGCACTGACTTAGAGTTCTGACAAAGAACATTTCCTGTGCAGAACATGCTTTCACATTAACTGGCAAGGCAGCAGCTCTGTTCACTGATAATCATCAGGTTCTATTCCTGTACACTGACATTGTTGTTTATGATGCTGGTCTTGCCAATGTGTTGAGAGTGAGGTGTTAAAGAAAACAAAGAGAAAATTTTTAATCTGGCACATGATACTTATCATATCAGCTGGTCACAGCTAAGAAAATTTGTAGAATAAGATCTCCCCAAATACTCACTCCAAAGTGGACTCTGAGAGTCTTGTCTTTTACTATTCTAGAAACTTTGATAATTTATCCATCTGAATGTACTTGTTTGTATTCAATATTAAAAGTACATCCCTCTTTTCCTTTTGCAACTCCCACAATTCCACCACCCCCATGCCATACAGATTTCTGAGTGTCATCTGTTGGTTACAGCTTTAATTTAAGACTTTAACCAAAAGACTGTTTTCATTTGTACCATAGAGTGTTAATTACTCTAGTCCTCTAAAAGAAAATTTATACTTTTTCTAGGATATTTCAGGAACAATTTATTCTCTTTTAGGGTTATGCAGGACAGACGGGAGCAAGCGAGGCAAGATTTAAAGGGTTTGGAAGAGACTGTGGTAAGATAGTCAGAATATATTCCAAAGCAAATGTCAATATTTGTCTTTTTTTTTTCTTTCAGAGTTTTTTTGGGTTGTTTTGTTAATTTCTTGTCCTTAACTGTAGGCAAAAGAACTTCAGACTCTTCACAATCTTCGGAAGCTGTTTGTTCAAGATCTGGCTACTAGAGTGAAAAAGGTAATGTGATGCTATAGTTAAACTTGTTGTTTCTCAGAATGCTGCATGAATTTCAGTTTAGAATTAAATTAGGATCTGATGTTTCTTTGGTTTAATTTTTATGGCTTGATCTTAATATACAAGTTCAGATTTGTACTCAGCCTCCTGTCTCCCTCCCCATGCCTTTGTTACTGCAGAGTGCTGAGATCGACTCAGATGATACAGGAGGCAGTGCTGCACAGAAACAGAAGATTTCCTTCCTTGAGAATAATCTTGAACAGCTTACAAAGGTTCACAAGCAGGTACAGTGAGACTTCATTTCAAATTTTAATGAAATTACTCCAGATCCATTATTACAGAAGCAACTGTCTATTGGAAATAAAATAACTTTTATAAGTAAATACTTCTACATCTTAAGTGTGTCTCTTGATACAGGATAACTTTAGTCTATTATTTTGTAACATAAATTAATTAGCTGTTTTAAGTACATGTGGGTGTATAACAAAATAGCTGCATTTAAACAGAAAGGGATCCAAGTTCGTGTTTAGACTGCATATCTGAGTCTAAGGGCTGCTTGCCTGTCTCAGATGGAAGAGGTCCCTCTGTTGGGTAGCAGATTCTTCCACAGTAACTGATTTTTCAAATGACAGTCTCAGTGGCACTGACCTCCATAGATTTGCTAAAAGCTTAAGCAAAGTTAATATAGTAAGCCTACTGCTTTGCCTCTTTAGGCTGAGGAGAGTATTTGGTTAGCTCTCCCTGAAGAGAGATACCAAGAAAATAATCACTTCTGTTTTTGTAGCTGGTACGTGATAATGCTGATCTGCGCTGCGAACTTCCTAAACTGGAGAAGCGACTTAGAGCTACAGCTGAGAGAGTCAAAGCTTTGGAGTCTGCACTGAAGGAAGCCAAAGAGAACGCTTCTCGTGATCGCAAACGCTACCAGCAAGAAGTAGATCGTATAAAGGAAGCTGTAAGATCCAAGAATATGGCCAGAAGAGGACATTCGGCACAAATTGGTGAGTAAAGAATCCACTGCCCCTTAAGGCTTCATCTCTCCTACTTTTGTTTTGTTTTTGTGTATATGTGCATCTTTCAGCCCACATTGAAACTGCACATATCAATGTGATCTATTTTCTACTGTGAGTTATATTTTGGTTAACAGGCTGTGTGTGGAGGTGGTACTTCAGGGTTGTTTGGCTTTTTATTTATTTTAAATGGCTTTGGAAAAGGCTTCACAACCTAGATTTCTAGCCTGAATATGTTATGTTTCCTAGAAGAAACAGTACACTGCATGTGAGTCTTATTCTCTTAGATTATTCCAATTCCATTCCAATTTCTAAGACTAAAGAGGTATTTCAAGGAAACAAGAAAGATTAAGCCATCACCTTCAACAACAATAACAACAAAATTGACCCGATCTTAAGGGGCAGAGGAGCAGACAGAAACCCACAATATCCAAAGATCCTGAATTACCTTTTCAATTCTTTGTTCCAAAACTTACAATATCCACAGCCCTCTCTAGGGGAAAATAACAGAAAAATGGGTGGGAAGGTGGAGGCAAAATAGTCATATTCCTTTGCTCCTCCACCTGCCATTACTCTGTCGAGTGCTGAGGATGGAGAAGGTGTGTGACCTGTGGAGAACTTAACTGTGCACATTACACTACAGCTGTCAAACTGAAGGACTTCAGTCATCAATACACTTCTCTTAAATGTTAATGTGACTAAAATGAGTGTTGCAGTTAAATTTTGTTCATGTTCTGCAGATCTGCAAAGAGCTGTTGCAAAATAGTTTAAATTTTTTGGTCACATGAAGTGGCAGCTTGCAGACGGGTGCTTTTTTTTTGTGTCTTAATTTTCTCTCAAGTGGTCTCCAAGAAAACAAACAATTCTCCAGTGAGCTCACCTGAGGTATACACCCTTTTGTGATTAAATGTCTAGATGACAATGTCTAGGCATGTCTTCCTGGAGATAAGTTTCCTGTAAGGCAGTAATTGAGAAGTGTTTGTCTGCTGCGGCTGCTGCCTGTAGATTCTTTTTTGCCTGCTGAAATTTTAAGTGCTTCTCTTTAATATTACAGAACTTTGTGAAGTCCTACACATACATTATGTGTGTTCTGTTAAGAGCTAAGTGCAAAACTGATTGAAAATACAGTTTATTAAGTGTATGCAGCTTATGACCAACCTGTCAAAACTGCTGGATTTTTACTTTGGCTATAGAGCAAGTTTTATTTTTATGTGGTGGTAGGTTGATGAAGCAGTGCTATTTGTGGAGTATTGGTACACAGAACCACCTAGTTACAGGGAGAGTAACTAGTGACTTTTTCAATAAGAAGATGTGGGAGGGACAGCAAGTATGATTCCTTACCGATACATAGCTCTCAGGAAGCTGTCTTAGTGTTATGTCTTATTGGAGTTCTTATTGCCAAAAAATGGATTCATAGAACATAATACATTAGGTGGCACAGATAATTCTTGTGAAGATAATCCTTATCAGAAGCTTTGTGAGCGTTAACAGGGAACAGTAAAAGCAAAACCTTGTCTATTTTCCAGGGTTTGTTGTGGTTGACACTAATCTATTATGTTCTCAGAATGCCATCCTCTAAATTTGTTTTCTTATTCCAAGTGCATTCAATTGTGACTATTACATTTGGCTAATGATATCAGTAAATTTGAATAATCCAAGGTATTGTTGTGTGTATAATTGCAAGTCACATTTCTTGTCTTGCAGCTAAGCCTATCCGCCCTGGCCAGCATCCAGCAGCTTCTCCAACTCATCCAAGTGCAATTCGTGGTGGAGGTGCGTTCACTCAGAACAGCCAGCCAGTTGCGCTGCGCGGAGGTGGACGGCAAGACAAAGTGTAAGTTTGTCTTGTAGCATTTTTTAAAATGTGTGATCAAACTACTTTGTGATAGGTTTATTACAGTTCATTCTGTGGCATAAAGTCACTCAAATAGTCAGATTAACTCCTCCTTTTTACAGAATTTTATAGCCAATGGAATGGTATAATGTACACCTGACTAAAGATGCTGCTGGTTTTCTTCTTAAATGTGTTTGCTGTAAAATGGTAATTCTGATGGTGTTCTGCAGGAGTAGAACAAAATGTGGAAACAATCAATTGGAGATGGTTACCAGTCAAAGACAGTAGCCACTGTTTGGGAAAGGAGTGAATATTTTAAATTCTTTTGGCTTGCTAGTATTTTTTTAAATATGATTTTCTCCAGGAAAGCATTCAGTGATGAAAATTTACCGTATTTTTACATGTTATTTATTTACTTACTGTGTTTGCACACTGCTTTGTGTGTCATTGATTTGGAATTATTTAACAGAAGAATTCATGTCCTTGTCCAGTAAACTTAAAATATTAGCCTAGGTAAAATGCGGTTGCAGTAATTGAAATTAAATGTGCACTTACTTTAAAACATTTCTAATCTCCAAAGTAATTACATGTTGCATGGTATTTAATGTTTAAGTTGCTTTACAGAATCATCTCTCTTTTTAATTAATATCTGCTTTACAGTTGGTTGATCTATTGTTCACCTGACAGTAATGCTGTACTTTATAGTCTCTGTTGTCATCTTCACTTTTGAATGTCTATGAATGTCTTGTAGACATTCCCTTAGTTAATTATCTGCATCTTCAGTTTGAAATACATCTAAAATGGGGTGGGGTGCTTGAAATCTGGGTGCTCTTCTTCTGAAGGGCTCTAGAACAGCTTATGTCAATCTTGTTTCTATTTGTTTCTTTTCATTAGCTGACTGACTTTTCCCAGCTTTCTCTCCAATTCAGAGAAAACAGGGCTGTAGTGCTAGTCAAGGTACCTGGTTCTGTTCAGAAATGTCTCTTAGTAAATAAGAGGTTGAACTGATGGGTACTTCAGCCTTGCATAACATTTGCCTTGAATGACCAAGGAGTTGCCACTAGCCAGGAATAGCAGCAGCAGTCAGGGAAATGGAGCTGGGCTCTAAGTGGTTTCTGTTGTGATGTTGACTCCATTATTGCAGTAAAGATTGCATACCCAGTCGGTTTGTGGTGCTGTAAAATCGTTGGTAGCAGACAGCATTGCTTAAATGCTTTGTGTGTTGTGTGATTTCTTATTTTAAAGTGGGATTTTTATTAGCACTTACCTGAGTGGTTTAAGAACTGGGCTTTTAAAGGCCATGTAAATAGTGATATGGTCTACTGTAAATATTAATAACTTTGCTTTTTTGTCTTAACTCTGTGATTTTTTTATTTTTTTTTCATTTACAGTTGCTGAAAAGTAAATACGGCATGAGGAGGATTGGATATTGTGTAGAGGGAGTCATTCCATGACAATAATCTCTCCTTTTGGGGACTGTAGGATTATTTTTTGAAAATTGTATAAATTATACCTGGCCTGTACAGCTCTTCCCCCTTCTACAAATTCTGCTAACTGATTCCCAAAAAAAACCAACTAGAGTGCAATTTTGGCGTCTTGAAAAATGACATGTTACTTAAAGTGTAGCTCTGCTTATTACACAGTTTGTCTTTCATGTCTTAAATTTAGTCTGCACTGTGCCAAGCTGAATGTACCTTGAGAAAAATCTTAGTTCAAATTTTCTAGCTTAATTTGTGTACATCTTATTGTCTTAGGGAATGTGCAACAGTGTTTAAGTATACTTTCATTTTTATCACTTCACATAACACTACATGTCCCACTGAATGAGGGCGGCACTCTGCATTACAGTTGTGTTTTGGAGTGCTGCGCAGAGCGTTGGAGCTGACTGTGTTTGTACAGGGTGAGGATCCTGCAGTGCTGACACGGCTGCCTCGAGGCGCCGCGACACCGCCGAGCGCAGGAGTGCGCTGAGAGCAAGGCTCTGTAGCTGTTACCTCAGCCAGTGCCCGGTGACCTACAATTGAATACTGTACAGTAGTAAGAGTAAACCTCAGTTTACAAAAAAGACTTTGGCAATGGATTATCCCATCTGTCCTGTTCCTGGTTCTGCACACAGTACGGTCTGGTGGAGTGAAAACATTCTGCTTCGTTCTGATGAGCCTGTCTGTCCATTTGTCTGTATCTGTGATGGTTCACTTCCACTATTTTGTAATAGTGAAATGAGGGCAACCTAAACTGTAACTTTATATTCCACTACATACAGTACTGGAACTTTTGACTAAAATTTTAATTTTCAATTTAAAAAGCCTTTTTCAGCAACAGGCCAGTTAATTCAGATACGTAAATAAAGGACACAACTTTTTTAAACTGATGTATCCAGAAATGCCAGAGGCACGTGTTTAAAACAACAATAAAATAAAGTGCTACCCTGAATTGTATTTGTAATTCATTTGTAAGTAGGTATATGAAATGTCCAAAGTAGTAGTTGTTGAATATTTTTCTTCTCCTTGCAATAAAGTCCTGTAAAGTGGCTAACAAAACAAAACATGGGTTTTGATTTTTTTTTTTTTGTTTGTTTGTTTTGAGCTCCGGTACTCTCACTGAGCTGAATCCGGAGTTTAAAGTTTTATAGTATAATTTACTTAACTTATTCATAGGGTTTAGCCACTATAATTTTTAGGACAGCCTTCTTCTGTATAGAAACTAGTTAGTTACCAGGTCTTTAAGAAAGAGGAAACTTAATATTGCTGGAAGAATTCAATGAGTTTTTCAGACCTGGTTGATACAACTTTTTGTTTTGGCTTAAGTTTTTTGCTGGGTATTCAGTTATTGTGGAAACGGTAGAAACTCTGTGACTGTTCAGACAGCCAATCACTTTCAATTTTTATATTTTAAAATAGGCAAAATATTTATATTATGATGGAGTATAGTAAAATTTTAGACCTTGAACCACTTTTTTTCTATATCTACAGTAGTCTGAAATTTTAGTAATTTGATTTTTGAAGGTTGAGTGTATCAGTTGGAAATCCCACTATTTTGGAGTTTTCAGCTTTTAAGACAGTTTTCTTCACTAAGGCCACAAAACACTCCAAACTTGCAGTTGTTTTAGAGCACAGTTGAAGGCAGCATACTGAGGGAAAAAAATAAAGGAACAACAAAGTATTTTTAATTAAATTTCTCATCATGAAATCAGCACTGTCCATTATCTTTCTCAATGTTAACTACAGGTTTTCAGGCCTTCATTTGTCAATGTGCAATCATAAAAACAAAACACCACACTCAAATGAAGCAGGATTTTTTTCTCATGCCTGTGAATGGGGGTTTCATTCCTGTAGGTAATTGTCATGGGTTTTGGTGCTGAAAATTGCTGTGTTAAAAAAATTAGATTAAATAGTAGCTAGTGTGTAGCTCAGTGTACATCACCTTTTTATATTTAAACTTTTTTTTATTTTAAACCTTTTATGAAGTTTACCAAGAACTGCCTCTTAAAATGTAAAAAAAGAAAAACACACAACTTTCTTTGCTTTCTGGTTTGGCTGTCATAGGTCAGCCAGACAGGACAATTACTGTATTTTGTAAATGAAAGTATTCAGTCTATACAGGGAATGTTCAACATTGCTGTTTCAACTTGCAGTCTTTGAGTGGTTCTTATTTTTATGTTCCTCTAGATCATATTTTTAAAAGATGGTTTAGGATAGGAACTTGGTGAAATAATATTTATTTCTGGTGAACAACTAAATTATTTGCATAACTTAATTTCTGACTCACTACTGTGTGTAACTCTAAATTTGACATGAGGACAAGTCTACCTGTGGAATCTGATTTAACTTCAGTACACTTAAGATGCATTAAAAGAATTGGTTTGGGGAAGACGCCATATAGTTTTAACTTACCTGCATGCTGTAAATGTATTTGTGTTTAAATAAAGAGGAGAAAAATCTTTGAACTTTTGTGTGTATTTATTCCATTTATTATCTCTACGTGTGGTCAGATGTGGTGATGCAACAATCTTGTCCAGGTGTGTTGTGTTGTGCTTGGGGCTCTCCTGGGTATGGTGTCAGTTGTCTGTATGGTGATGGTCAAAGCTCTCTTTTTATCCACGTGCTTGGACAGTTGTTTCCAGAATCCATGCAAACTTGATTGGAAAGGAATTACCATGAGTTATCACTTGCTTTGTGAACCTCTCTTTTTCTAAACTTGGTGTCTGCTGATTTGGTGATCCCTTGTTCTGGTTGAGACAGATGAATCCATTTACAGTATTTCTGTGCCATCTAGACTTTTGTAGGCTTCTTTTCCTCTCCAGGGACTCATTTTCCTTTACCAGTATCTGTAACAGCTGATTCTGCTTTTTCTTAGTGCTATTGAACTGATGTTTTTTATGGAGCAGTGTGGTTATGCAAGGCTGCAATCAACTTCTGGATGATTTCCACAGAAAAAGATTTAGCTAGATGCATAGCTTTGATATATAAATATCTATAGAAAGCAGAAAGGAGGTCATGATTTAAGTCTGCCAGTACAGTTACTGTAAAAGCAAAGATCTCAGGAGGGAGAAACTGCATCTGTAAAACTGTTTGACAGTGAGCTGATCTACACACTTTCCTAGTGTGCCCTGTTAACAGAAGATGGCTCCGTCACAGAGCTCCCTTTTGAACAGATCTCTATCTGCTAGGGGATGATCAACTCACCTCTTTAATTGCAGACCACCACTAAGGGATGCTCAGAAATGAAAGGAAATCTTTCATTCTGAAGTTTCTTATGAACAATGGAATGGTCCAAAATCACTTTCGAAAGTGAGCAAAAATATATTTCTGCATCTCTGCCAGGGAAAAGCTGTGGTTACCTGTACTGTCAAACTGGTAAGGAGTTCATTGGCCTAGGTGCCTTCCCCCTTGCATGCACCGAGGAGTTGTAACACCCGTTTAGGAAGTGTCAAAGTGAATCACTATTTAACATGTGCCATATGCAAAACTGCCACTTAAGTAGGTGTTAAGGAAATAATAAAGCCTCACTAAATAACGAAGGAAACACTTCTGGAAGATGATCACTGAGGACTGATGGGTACGTCAGAGTTTTTGCCTGGGGAGTTTTGAGCTCTGAGTCTTCCTGAACTCCGCACGGGGCTGTTCATTGTTTCATCTTTACCCAGCCCTTGCTGGGGGCAGTGCGGGGAGGGCAGTTTGAGCCGCTGGCTCCTTGTGTTCCACTGCCAGAGGGGCAGAGCGTACCAGTCAGTCAGCCGCGCTGTCCAGGGTAATGGGCAGAAGAAGTTACGGGAAGAAGGAAAATACAGTACCAAAGAGAAGAGCCTGTTTGGCCTATTTGCATTTGAAAAGGAAGGTAAGAGGCTAATGATTGTAAAGGGAAAGCTGAGGCGTTGCATAGCATGGCGTGGCATATCTGCACCCTGGGATGTCCTGCAGGCTGTGCTCTGCATGGTGTGGGCACAGCGGTGTTGTGGAACAGAGCTAAATCCATCGACTGTCTCCACCTCCGGTACCGAGGGAAGTGTTGATATGTACCTGCAGCAAGGAGGGCAGCATAACCCACATTCTCCGCGTTCCTGAATCCACAAAACTGGGCGTGGAAATAACTCGGAGGTGCCCCCGGGTGTGTGTTAAAGAGAGCTATTTCCACAGCTCCTGTTGTGAGGAGCAAATGCCTGAAAACCCTTGTTCTGTAAGTCAGCTAAATTGTCTCCTACAGCCGGAGACAAATACACTTCACAGCTTATAGCAGCTACTGAAGATACCTGTAAAGCCACTTGCTCTTTCAGTGGATTCTTGATTTTGCTTTTGCCAGGAGCAGCATTAACCGGTAAAGGTAAATTAGCTCAGCAAAGTGTAGATGTCGGGCGTTATCCCGTCTGCTTATCGCCTTCATCAACAGGCCAGGTTCCATCGGCCGGGGGCGTGTTGTGCTGCCGGGACAGATGTTTTAAGTGATCTCTCATCATCCGATAAACAAGCCAGTATTTGGAGGGTGTTTCGTTATGATCTTCCCTGAGAGGGTGTAAATGATTCTTTGAATGCTTTTACTGCAGGAAATACCCTTCAGCAGAAACCAGGACAGAGCTTAGTCTGCTGCCCAGGAAGGCTCGTTTCAGCCGCAGCTCACTGCGAGCCTTTCTGTGCCTGCAGCAGCCTGGTGACCGCAGTGCCCGGGGCTGGTTTGCAGGGGGCGGCAGCAGGGTGAGCCTCTTTCCTGCTGCTCCTGTAGGACAGGATATCCTCTCACACTTGGTGGTGGGTTGTCTTGCAGAGGGAGCGCAGCTCCTTCTGCTCACACGCGGGAAGAGAGTCCAGGTCCTGCCATCACCAGGCTCAGCCCCTGCCGCCCTTCCCCTTCAGACTGCAGAGCTCCCCTTGGCCCACCTCGGGTGTGAGTGACTCGTCCCTGTGCTGGGGGAAGGGACGAGCTGCCTACTTTTCCTGAACGATACTGGTATTGCTGCTTCTTCTGAAAGATACTGGTATTGCTGCTTCTCCTGAAAGATACTGGTATTGCTGCTTCTCCTGAAAGATACTGGTGTTGCTGCTCCTCCAGGTCTGCTTTCCTCTCGGACACGAGGCCGTGTGCTCAGGGTTACACAACAGGAGAGGAGCTGAGCCACAGGTCATGGAGAGGAAGGAATACAGGCCAGGCTGTGGTGGAGTAATAAATGTTTTGAGTTTGATCTGTGACACTTTCTAGCTCTGAGGTTCAGCTTGACTTCAGGCCGAGTGATGAGTTCCTCCACTGCCAGGGCTGTCATGCTCCCTGCCCAGCAAAGGACTGCTTTGCTGATGAGCCTGCAAGGTGGTGATGAAGTGTAAGCCGCTCTTGTTATCTCACTGCTCGGGGCACTCAACCCAGCACTGTCCACCCGCCGCTGCAATTCCAGCGGTGCTGGAACCCAAGCATCCACCGCTCCCTCCCTCGGCCCGGGCCTCTGCTCCGCCTTTTGTCCGGACCCCCGGGCTCAGCCGGGCCCCGGATCCGCTCGGGACGCGGCCCCGGCGCGGTGCCCGTTCAGCGCCAGGGGGCGCGCGCGGCTCCCCGTGCGTTCGCGGGGGCTCCCCGTGCGTCCCCGGGAGCGCCCCCGGTTCCCGGCGTTCTGCCCGCTCGGACCGGCCGGACTCACGGCCTGGGGCTCCCGGCACCGCTGCCCACCCTGGGTCTCTCTTGTCCCGCCGGGAGCCGCGGCCGTGCTGCTCCTTCCTCCTGAGATGCACAGGATTGAATCCTGGAGTTAAAACACTGGGAAAACACGCACGTTATGTTTCTGAATAAGTACCAGAATACTGTAGTAGGCATTTTCCACTCTTGGTTTAAGCCACATTTTTTTTTACAGGAAGATACTTGGAAGTGTTGCAAAATTTGGTTTCTTTGTTTGAACTGCAAAATGAATGGTATGAATTAATGGCAGAAAGTCAGACCTGTGCAGTGGGTGAATCATTATCAAATCCACTCATAGGTGAAGCTTGAGACGTTTTTGTATTTTTCTCTCATTTCCAGCTGAGTTGTCTCCATTGATCCACAGACACTTGAGCAGCACAAGAGAGGTGGGAAGAGTCATTCCTGATGAGAAATGGATTTTTTCCTCCTGCGCTCATTATTGTAGAGGACTGTCAGTTTCCCTTGGCAGCCTGTACAATGGGCTTGCTCTCTAATAAATGCAGATAGCATTAAATTAACGTTTCATTCCCACAGTGACAAACAGTGGCATCCAATTCCAGCACAGGATAATTCAATGACAATATGGCAGCAGACATGTATCTCGCCTGTTATGGGCTAATCAGTGATGCAATTTTCAATTTGGACTCAAAGCATCCACATAACTTGAAGTGAGTTTATTAACCTTTATTAGCTGATGAAAATGAGCTGGGAAGTGCAAAATGAGAGAATATGACAAATAAAAAAATAAGCATAAAAGCATGAGTCAAAGCTAATAAAAATTTTATTTCTACTCTTCATCCAATTCTAACTGGAACCTGTGCAGGAGCTGTCAGGGGAGGAGAACTGTTTCCACAACTGACTGCAGGAGTGTAAGCACATGTGGACATGAAGAAAAGAATCTTTGGTTCATATGCTGGGCTGATAAAGCTGGTAGAAATTGCACTGCCAGCCTGGGAAAGAATGCAGTTTGGCTTTGTCGCGTTCTTGGTCAGAGCTTGGAAACGTAGGACAAAGCAAGGCTGTGGAGAAGGAGACTCAGAGGTATCTGGAAACAGTTGCACCGAAGATCTCCAGTAGAGCAGAGCAGATACCCACTGCAGGGAGGCTCCAGGGGCCAGTGGAGGGTGAGCAGAGCCCCCCAGCACCCTGCCATGGTGCTGGGAAGGGAGCTGCTGGCCCTCAGGCAAGACCTGACTCTGAGCCTCCTCTCTGCTCCTCCCCTGCTGCCTTTGTTCCTTCCTGCAGGTGCTTGGCTGGTGAGCCTTCCTTGGGCCCAACCTGAGTGCATCTTTCTTTTGGAGTTACAGCACACGTGGGAAAACACTCCAGAGGGAAGTGGATACTGAGCTTTTTGAGACAACTTGCAAAGAAGAAGAGATTTTGCAAGGACAGGAAATTCAGCCTTCACTTTTACAGCATGGCCCAGGGTTTTGTTCTGCACATCAGCAGTTCTGCAGGAGGGAAAGGACCGGTGGCAGCCTTAGAAAACACAGGGTTCCCCTTTCACTTGTGCTCAGCTTTCTGGGCTCAGCTTTCTGTGTTTCTGAAAGGCTATTTTGGTGCATGCATTCTCAGTGAGAGCAATGCTTCAGTTAGTGCTTGGCATTAAATCTTATGGGCGCTAGTCACTTTTTACTTTTCATCAGATGAGATATTTAAAAGCATCTCATTCGTGTCCCCTAGAATTAGTCTGAAGATTCTCATCACACTTGGTTTTTTATTAATGGAAGCTTTTGGAGACACATCTGGAATATTTTATTGATCATAATCTCATGGCTGAAAGTTCATCTTGGTAGCTATAGCAACAGAATTTTCTTTTTTCAAACGTCAACATAGCTCCACAAGAAGTGGAGTAAGGGGGAGCAGATAATTTAAATTTCTAGACAGCTAATAACTCCTTCTTCTGTAATAACTCCTTCTTCTGTAACCAGTTCTGAGATTTCTGGTTTGATACAGTAAATAATGGATAGGAACTAAATCTTTCAATGACTACCTCTGCTGTGGAAGCTTGTGAAATGGATGGATGTGGTGTCTCAAGAGTCTTTTTTTTTTTTTTTCCTGATTGTCCGTTGCTCCCATCTTCTGCTGGGCTGTAGGGATCATGAGCAGGCTGGGGCACAGACCATGAAGAAGCAAGAGTACAAAGCAAGCAATTGCAGCCCTCCCTCTACTGCCCAGTCAGGCAGGGATTCCAAACACTGCCCACAGCAGCAGGGCTTGCTCCTGCTCTTGGGGGCAAGAAGCACTCCCAAAACGTGCCTGGGAGTTAAGGTGAAATGATACAGACTGAAATTATAACCTGTGAGTGTGCTCTGGTGCCTAAAGACCCCTATGAGGTTGGCACCACCATGTTTTCTTATCAGAGATTTTCTCAGGTGTGTCTACTCAGGCACAAGTGGGACCTGCCTGCACTGTGGGATGGATCTTTCCTCTGCTTCCAGCTCCAGTGCTTGGCTCTGAGAGCATTCCTAGCAGTGTTTCTTCATCCTGCCTTACAGCAGCATCCTGCTAGCACTTGAATGCTGGGACAGCCAAGTAAAGGAGTGGGTGGATGCTGTTGCTGCCCTTGCTTTCCCTAAGGGCTTTCCAGCAAGGCAAGTGGAGAACCACCCTCAGCCTCCAGCCAGAGCAGAAAGTCAGATCCAGCTGTGGCTGCCTGGCTTCTTCAGGTCTGCAAGAAACTGCATATGGGTATAACCAGTACTTCCAAAAGATTTCTAGACATTCAAACCTTCACATCATCCTCTCAGCTATTGACAAAATAGGCCTTTGGAAATGCTGGAGAGCACAGCCTTGAGAAAATTGCAGAGGGTGAAGGGCAGACACCTTCCCTGGGGGCTGCAAGTGCTTCCAGGTAGGGGCTGGAATATGGTCCCACCAGCTCCATGGCTGGTGAGCAGGGCAAAACACTTCGGTGTCCTTCACTTTTTCCCCCAACTGGTGATTGCATTCCCAAACCCCGCTCAGGTTGGGGGAATTTCCCTGGGCCACACAGCCTCAGGCAGGGCTGAGGTTCTTCGCAGCACCCTACAAAGGGTGGTGATGATGATGGTGGTGATGATGATGGTGACAAAAGCCGAACTCACAGCTGGCAGGCAAATCATTCAGGGGCTCTGCTGCTCTAAATGTCACCTGTTTGAACCCCCTTCTGTGCAGTCCTGTCCTCAGCCCCAGCACCAACTCAGTGTGAGCTGTCCCAAGGAACCGCATAAGTCACCCTCTGAAAACCCAGGGTGGGTTGAGTTTGGGTTTGTTGGGCTTTGTTTATTTGGGGGTTTTTTTGGTTGGTTTTTTGGGTTTTGTAGTTGTTTTGTTTGTTTGTGTTTTTTTTTTTTTCCCCCATCATCTCTTCTGGGCTGTGTTGACCCCCCTGCACCCCAGAGCTGCGGGCGGGTGCAGCCGGCCGGGGCCCAGGGGGTGCCGCTGCCGCCCCGGCATTTCCCGTGCGGGCGATGCAGCCGCTCATGCGAGCTAATCCCAGCGCGGGTCACCGAGCGGGAACAAGGCGAGGATTGTTCCCCCGGAGCTGGGGAGCAGCAGGAGCGCCAGGCACGGGCGGGCAGGGCAGAGCCGCCCGGCCCGCGGCGGGCACGGCGCAGGGTGAGCCGCGGGGAATGCCAAGGGCCGGCTGCTGCAAGGGAAGCTGGAATCGATGCCGAGACCTCGCTGCTGCTGAATACGAGGGTGGCTTGGCGCGGGTTGGCGCTGACTTGGTGAAACACGTTTCCCCTGAGCTGCACCCTGGGAGAGGAGATAAGCATCGGGAAAAGGCGCAGCGAGGCGCTGGCAGGGCTCTGGCACGGCAGATCCCCCGTGCCCGTGCGGGTTTGTGCTGTGAGCAGCGCTCCTCCCTGCCGGGACAGGCCCCTCCTCACCGCTCCAACACCTCGGAATTCGGGGAGGCGAGGCCAGAGGGAAGCACCAACCTGCCACATGGTTAAGGGTGGGCCCCGTGGGGCTTTGCTCCCTGCTCAGTCAAGTGCATCGCTGAGAAGAGTCTGTGCTTTTATATGGTGAGAGAGAACAGAATAAAGAAGGTCCATAAGAGCAGACAAAACCAATGTGCCTGAAGAGAATTTCAAAGACAAAATAACTCATGTGGTTGGGGAAAGTCGAGGGGACTTCTTCAGAAAATGAGTGTGGTGGTGTACTTGAAAGGAATAAGGGGGTACAGGGTGTTTCTTTGCTCAATTTAATTTCTTCCCCTGCCTTTACATTTCCTGAATGCTATCCCAGGAAAAGTCTTTCACCTTAAGCAGAGGTTTTGCTGCGTTAGCATAGCTGAGGGCCTCTGGCAGATCAGTGCTGGAAGAGTTTGCCTGGTGCTGCTGCTGGCAGTGGGCAGCATCACTGACAGGATCAGCAGAGAACTGAGCACCCACTGGGAAGTTCTGAACTCAGATATTTAAGAAAACCTCACATATTTTAGAAAAGATTAATGGGGCCACCTTTTTTTTAAATTCCCATTGTGTCTTTATAGCTGTGCAGATTGCATACCACCCACATCTAAGAGGAGCCTGCGACAAAATCAAAACCCAAAATTTAGGTGCATCACAGTAACCTGCCCTGACCCAGGAGGGTTCTAGTTCTGTTATCTCCTCCTGTTCTACACTTGCAAACACCAAAGTCCTTACATGTCTGTCACGTCCTGGGACACCACAGCCAGGGAGAGGGGAGGTGCTGACCCCTCACACCCAGATTAGGGCTCAGTGTCTGGAATGTGCTGCAGACAACGTTACAGGTTACATTATCTGCTGTTCAGCATTTTCAGGAGTGAGGATGGGAAAGGACTTTTCAACATCTGCTGATGAGTGGTGACCTCTGGCCAGGAACTCGCACTGACTTGACCCAAGAAATATTTATGGACTCCATACAGGAGTGGAGAACTTCCACCGGTGGAGCTGAGAGGGCAACAAGAGCTTGCCACTGCCCTTGGGCAGAGGAAGGACCAGACCAGGAGTTCCCATGTCTTGGCTGTTTTAACCACAAAAAACTCCTAAACCAGAGGGTGAATGTAGCAGCAATGAAAAGCAAACCCAGAAGCTAAATGAACTGAAACAGAAAGTCATGACTCATGCATGGTGTATGGGTCTGCACAGAATTTCCTACTCCCACTTCCCATATACTCTCAATGAGCTGTAAAAACCCTCCCCCTTATTTTTTTTTTTTTTTTAAGCTGAGTTTATAAAGAATATTTGCAAAAAACTATTGCTTAAGCTGTCATGAGGAGCAGGGCTCGACTCTACCCTCCTCAGCAGCTATTTCAGCTCCTGCCTGGGGCATACTGCTGTCCCTGCACTGGTTTTTCATCTTGTGGGTGCTTACCTACCTCTTCTGCATCCCCTTGTGATATTATGAATGCTAGTCAAAAATGAAATATCACAGGGTGCTATTGCAGCCTAAATCATCCCTGTGACTCTGGTCTATGCTTGTAGCTAGTTGTGTGTGATTATTGTAGCAGGATTGTTTTCTAGGCTTGGAGCTTGTAAATGCCAGCTAGAGAAGGAGAGCAGGGAAACAAATTTAGCTGAGGAGTTAGGTTTATCTTCTGTATATGTTACTGATATGATCATTTGTATTTGACTCAGTCAGCAGTCATTTAGTACACAGGCATTAACAAACACTCATTAAAGTCAGGCAGAAGCTGACTGCTGCTTAATACACCAAATACCTCAGGCTTCTTGTAGCACTACAAAATGATTGCACTATTTATTCACATATATATGTGTATATATATATATACACACACCATGTGTATATACACAAGGATGTGTGTAGATGCATGCATGTGCATGTATGTTTGGAGACTGTTTTGTTCTGCTGATCCTTCAATACAGAGTCATCCCTGTGGATGCTCTCCAGTTGAAATTACCTCACTCAGTTTACACCACGAGTGTGGGGTGAGGCAGGGCTGTTCTCACTGTCAGTGCAGCCCCAGCCCACGCAGCCTGAAGTCAGCAGCAGCCCCACCAGTGCCTGGGTGACTGTGGCCAGAGTTCCTCCCACTCCAGAGAGCAGAGCAGCTGTGGATGAGCATCCCTCTGGAAGGTGGGAAAGGAGCAGCTACTCTGCCCCAGCAGGGCATTGGCTGCATAAACCAGCCTGGTGCAGACTGGGCCTGGTACCAAGTGTCAAAAGAGCTCACATTTTATTTAGTGTCTGTTTCCAAGGCAGAGCCTGAGCTGGCTGCAGTCCTGCACTGAGAGCTCTTTGCTGCCCACTCCACGGGGCACAGTGAGCATTCACCAAGGAGCAAAACTGCCCTGAAATTGCAGTGTGTCTCTTAAAACTGTGGTCACACCACCAGTGCTGGCAGCAGCAACCCACCAGCTGCTCCTGCAGGGCAGACCAAGGGGGCACTGCGCTGTCAGGGAGCAGGGGTGGCTGCTGCACTTGGGCACCAGGGCAGGGGGGCAGGCAGCTGTTTTGTGCCACTTCTCTTCTGCACAAGCACCCCCAGAGCATCAGTAAAGTGGGAGATCTTGTCCTGCACTCTGATTTACTTGGAAAAAGATATGTCACTAAATATTGACTCATTCTGCAATGAGACTAATACCTTCCAAACAGCTGCAGGTCTCTCCTACCCTCTGAAATATTCTTGTGGGGGAGTGACGTGGGATATGTTCCCCTCTGAAATATTATTTTCATTTGATGTGTGTTCTAATGCATGTGCAATACTGTCAGTGAGATTACCCCAGACTGTCACGTGTTGAAGACTCTGTGCAATTTGTTTCTATAATGGCACTTACTGCTGAACATTTTGAAGTTTTTTTATAAGCAGACAAATAAGTATTGGGAAAGTCTCACTTGAAATAGGGAAAACAGCTCCTGGGGGAAAACAATTTTTATCATTCTTGGTTTATGAAACACTTAACAGAGGTCAGACTTCTTTTCTGTGTAAAGATTGCACATGTGGGTACAGAATGATTTTTTGAGCCTCAGAAGATGTCAGTAGCAGCAGTAGAATGCCATTATTAAGCATTAAATAATTAATGTTAATAACTAAGATGCTGATGGAAGGGATGAGGGCTGTGTTCAGACTAAAGATCCTTGCTCCTGGTCTGCCTCTCAAGCTACTCCAAAGCAGGTGCACACAGCATCTTTCCTCTGCCTGTGACTCCAGCTGCCCTGACTGAGCTCTGCCCTGACCTTCCCTTGCAAAGAAGGGCAGGCTTTTGCCCACAGGGAAAGGCAGATTAAACGAAATCAATACCAAACCAAAAGCAAGCCCCAAACCTCAGGACAGGGCAGTGTGCTTTGCAGGGAAGCAGCCTGCTCCCCCGTGCCGGTGACTCACATCCTCGGTGCTGCAGCAGCCCGGGCGCGCCGCTGGAACCAGGATGTCGCTGGATGCCAGGGACAGCCATGGACACGCTCAGAGGGAATGGCAGGTTCGGGTACACATGGCCCTTCCTGTCACAAACAGGCACAGCCCAGGCTCAGCACAGGCAGGGGCACTGTGTCACTATGCTGGAGCCATGCCCTACGTGGCTGGATGGCTCCGAAGGTCCGGTCTCAGGTTTCCTGCTGTCAGGATGACCCCGAGAGTCCTTTTCTCCCAGCCTGATGGTCAAAGAAAGAGTCAGAATTCTTCAGCTCTGGTTTTCAAGGTTTTTTTATTGTCTCTTGTCTAAAACATTCTTTTTCGGACCTGCAGAGTTCTGTCTTGCAGGTCTGTCAAGGGCACACACTGCCCGCCCCCGGGCTGGTGTCTACATTTTATACTATGAACTACGTATACTTTATTTATCATTATTTTCCAATACCTATCACCTATGTTAGACTGTCTACTTCTATTCTAAACCAATCCAAATATGCCACCATCACCAAGAAGATGGAGGCTAGGAAGAAGAAGGAAGAAGACTAGGACAATGCCCAAATCCCTCCATCTTGCCTCCTAGACCCCTATAGTAAAATCCCCAAAATTCTGCTTTTCACCCTGTGATTAATTCATTATCACTCTACTTAAACTTTTGTGACTTGTGATTCTTCATACAAGATTGGTAATCTGCTCCACGGGTCAAGATTGAAATCCCAGGTGTCTTTGGCTTCCTGCCAGGACTCCCCAGCCCCCTGCCAGGGTCTGGGGCCTTCCAGGGCACCCAGAGGGGTGTCCTGGGTTCCGACAGTCCCGAGGGGCAGGAGGGGCTCAGCAGGGAGGACCCGGGTGCCCTAAGGCACAGTGACTCTGTCCTGCTGGCTCCCCAGTGCCCTGGAGCTGCCCCAGGCAGGTGTGGGTGCCCCAGCTGCCACAGTCCTTCCTGGAAGGAGCCTCTGCTCCTGCTCCTCCTTAAAAATTAGGAGACTAGCTTGTGTGAAGTATTATTCATAGTCATATTTCACTACATACACCTCCAAGCTGGCTGTGATGCCAGGAAAGATGTGAGGTTAACAAAACAGGGAGTCAAAATCTGCTCTTCCCACTTGGTGAAAGAGTCTATGAATTTCACCCTCACACTGTGACTTGGGGATGTACCTCCAGCTGGCCCTCAGCTTTTGCTGCCAATACTTGGCTAAGATTCTTTGCAATTTTATACTTCTTGAATGACTGCCTTGGGTAGAGCAAATTTTTGATGTATCCCTACCAACCCTGTGTATGTGAACAAGATGAAGTATGGAAGCACTCACCAGGAAAATAGCAATTAGCTGCAACTTGTGAATCAAAATGCATAATTAATGCCATGTCACATACTGAGTATCAGTCATGCAATGAGAGGGTTGTGATGGCAATTAGAAATTCCTGAGTTTTAGGCCCATTGCTGTGTCAAAAATCTTGCTCCACTTATACAAATTGTCTGGGCAGTATCAAGCCTTTGTGCAGCATCAGGCTGAGGGACTGCTTGCACCTCACAGGAGCCCAGTTGCAACTCCATCTCTGAAGAAACGGCAATTTCCCTGTCCTGGAGCACACCTCTGAGTGACAGAATAATCCTGAACCCAGGTGAGAGCCAGCTCTCCCCCTGCAAAAGGGGAATATTGAAGGTCCTCCTACTCACTTTTCTTTCCTTGAAGTCTGCTCCTACACAAACACCAAGAGCTCCCTCCCTCTCATGTGAGCTTCTCCCATTCCATGGAGCGTGGGGAATGCTCATGCCACAGCCCAGGGCTTGATGTGTGAACAAAAGTGGTCTGTGCCTGCCTCAGTGCCCATGGCACAGCAGTGCTGGGCTCTGAAACCAGTGGGTGATGCAGCTTGTCCATGGGTATCCTACCTCCAGTGCTCTACATCCAGAATACCTGTCCAAGAGCTCAGACACCTTTGCAGTGACTCAGCTCATGTGTTGCCTGTCAATAACATTTGCTGTTTCAAAAGACATCCTGGGCTGGTGTCACCCTGTTTGTCCTCTGGCCCTGTCAGACGCTTCCAGCACCACAGAGGCACTGTCAGATGTGTTTGGTTCGGGGACCCAACCGAGTATTTCCCAGTATTTGGGTTTTCTCAGTCGAGTTGAATGTTGGGGCATTTTCATGGTCACATCTGCACACAGGGAAAGGAAGGACAGGAGGGACAAAGAAGTGGTGTCCCCACTGAGGCTGAAATTTAAAATCACACTGTTTGTAATATGCTGAGACGCTTACTAAAAGAGAGACGTTGGTGCTGGTGCAGACAGCGCAGTGTCCCGTGCCTGCCAGAGGGAGGAGGGGAAGGGTGGAATGGTGATCTCCCCAGCTTCCCCCTTAGCACCACTCCCACTCTTTCTCACTGATTTTTAGGAGGCAAACTTCGTTCTGCACCAAATGCCTTCTGTCTCTATACCCCACACTCCTCGTGGCCTGTTACTGTTTTCCCAAAAGCATTTTGAACTAAAGGCTGCTTTCAAACGTGACCCCAAGCCCTCCTGGTACTGCTGGATCATCTTTTTTAGCCTTCCACCCTTTAATGGCCCTCTTACAATATTAATGGTTCACAGTTCTTATAATATGAGATTAATCTAACTCTGCATTTTTTTACACAGTAATTGTTATTAAATCTCTGTGTCCTGATGAAATATTATGAAGGGGCTTCTACCAGCTGCTACAGTGGTAAGGCTGGATGCACAGACCACTGATTTCTTTTGTTTTGTGGAAGCTGTACAGGACTGAAGAAGGACCACATATTATTTTTACTGCAGACTTTCCACAGGTCACTAAACTGACACCTACAGTAAGCAGACCACCATTATTATTCTGAACAGGGAGGCAGCCCCATCCCAGCATTATGAACTGGTTTGAGAAAATTACTGATTTTTTTTCAGTTCAGCAGCTGAACCAAAATGTTAATAAAAGAAACAAAGAAGCAATTACCAGAGTGAGCAGTATGTAAAATTTGCAGGTGTTTCTTTTAGCTAAAAAAAGCCTTGTCCACAAAAACTATTCCAGCTAACCCATATTAAAACATTTTATTTCCTTGCATTTGTAAAAAAAAAAAAAAGTAAAAGTAAAAGAAAAAAAGGAGAGGCTCCATACACAGATCTGTTCCTACACATTCACGATGCCAGACAGCATCAGCTGAAAAATCCTTCCTCAGAGAGCAGCTGTGCCCCCCCTGCACTGGGTGAATGACAAGGATCTCACACTGACCCAAAACGCTGCTGCTGTGACCAATTGACCAATAAATAATGTCTTGTTCAGGGATGATCTCCTGAAGAGCCAGGTAATTGCTGTTCCTTGGCTAAATGCTCCCTGATGGGTGGGGATTCATCAGGAGGGATGTGAGTCCCTGGTTCTTGTTGGGTGAGGATTTTTCGGTGCAAACTGAGTCTCCAAGAGTGTGGGGCCAGGAGCATCCTGCAGTGTCCTCTCTCTTTAGTGGGGTGAATTATCACCAACAATTACTCACATTTCTGTTTGCTTGTTTGTTATTTTCCCCCACAAGTTTGGGTCAAATTGATGAACAGTTTTGGGATAACTGAATTACTTTTTAGGGAGAATTTGTAGTTTCCTTCTAAGAAACTGCTGAGTTCTACCTCAGCAGATTATTACTATTAGCAGCTCTGAGAATCCTTTGGGCAGCTGGAGACCATGTAGAAGAGACAGAAGTGAGACTAAATATTTTCCAAGCAAAGATATAATTAGGGATTAGAGAGACTGATCCTACTGCATAGTGTAATTAGGAGATTATGGTGTGGCATTGACCGGGATTAGATTTGACAGAAAAATCTGTGCCCTACTATATAAAACCTTCCAGGTTTTGAAATGGAAACCTATTAACAAAAAAAATCTTCACTGTCTTAAATCCATGTTCTGCAGGCTGGCTGCATGTTGAGGAGTGAATGGAAACTTGTGTGGTCTCCTGGGCAGAGGTAAAGAAACCCCTGACAGGAGCTGACCACAGCTCTGCCTGCTGCTCCCCCTTCCCTGCTCAGAAGCTGGTCCCAGCTGAGCCTCCTCTGGTGTCCCCAGCACCCCCTCAGCCAAGCCTTTCTTTGGGCATCTCCTGGGTGGCAGCACCATGGGGCAGTGACTCGAGGACCCCTGGCTTCTCCTCTGGATTCTGGGCAGGTTCCTGCAGGGATCTCCCCTCGGGTTTGGGAAGAGGCTTGGAGTGCCCCTGCCACCTCCCCGGCCCTGGGCATTGCATGGGAGGACAGAACCACTCTTTTACTCAGTAAGTGGGGCCAGTGAAGGCACCCTGTGGGCTGGAGGGCAGGGAGAGAGGGAGAAGCTCACCTGAGCACAGGCCTGGTGTCTCAGTGCTCTGCATCAGCCAAGCCAGCCCCTAAATCCAGTGAGCACCAGGAAAATTGTGAGAACCAGCTACATGGATCACATTCCCTTATCTCCCACCCTAAAGCAGATCTAAAATCAATAACTCAAAAAAATCCCTAAATTATACTTCTAGATGAACCAGCAGCAGCACAGGCTTGGTGTGCTCGCAGTGAATTAATTCTTGTTAAAAGTCAATAAAATACTCCAGTGAAGCATCCCCCAAAACAAGCAGTAAGACCAATTCTGCCATTCTGCTGCAGTATTTCTTGTGTTGCCCAGAGATATAGATTCACTGGGAGAAGAGGGAAATTGGGAGCTGTAGTGCTCCCCTGCAACTCCCAGAACCCTGCCATGGGTTTCTTTGTCACACACTACAGCTGCAGCACCAAGGGTCTCCAGTTCCCACAGCATCTTCTTCTCTCTTTTATGAAGTATTAATTCTTCAGCACAGGAGATACCTTTTTACTGTGTTATAGCTATTACCAGCTATTCCTGGCAGAGTGGATTGTAAATGTGAACAACTATGAGTACTCCACTTGCCTTATTATATTCCCCAGCACAAGAGTTGGATAATAAAATAACAACTTCATCCTATGGTCAATTAAGAGGAATAAATCTGGGGATGAAATACATGTGACAAACCCCCAGTATGAGAAGGCACTGCAGCCTCTGCAGATACATTTTTTAGTTTATCAAAAATCAATGTATTGCAAAGTTTCAACAGCCTTCACAAGAAGATCTTGACCAAATCAAAGGCTTCTTTTACTTTGGGGAGCATTGATTTTAGCAAGGTCAGTTGCCTTTCTCTTACTGTGCAATCACAGAATAAAAAATTGCAGAATTTACAGAAAATGGAGAGTCATCAGCACATCATCTTGTCAGAGTCTGATTTGTCTGGAGACAAGTGACTGTCAGATTTCCTCAGCCTAGGAAGTAAATCTGAGCACTATCTGTCATCTAGTAATTGTGCTAAACTTCCCAGCACTTACATCAAGCCAAACATTTAGGATACTAAAATGAAGACTAAACATGTGATTTTAAATAAAAATTATTCCAGAGCAAGTGCTTGGATTTTCAAATATTTTAAATTACTGTTTTGAATTGTTTTGCAATTTTATGTCTCATATGAACTGAATCTTCCCATACACTGCAGGCTTGTCTAGTAAATATGGTTGTTTCTCCTCTACATTGTATTTTCCTTGGTCAGGATTATTACCCACTGGAGTACCTTACTTAACCTTTTTGCTATCTGACAAGATAATTAAAAAGTTACTTGAAGTTGCAAATAAAGAAGTAAAAGATTTAGAACTATAAAAAGTAATCTGTATGCTTCTATAAAAGCGTGTCTCTGGGGGATATAAAATGACTGCAACATACAGTCAGGAATAAATGGTAACACAGCAAATCAGAGCTGCAATTTCATCTCCCATTAAGAGATTAAATAATTTTCCTTTGACAGTGATTGCAGTTGAGCTTCACCATATTTGAGCTTCACACCTGAAGGACGAGATGTCACCCAGAGGGACCTGGACAGGCACAAGCAGTGGGGATATGAGAACACCATGAGGTTTAGGAAGACCAAGTACCAGGTTCTGCCCTGGGCTGGAACAACCCCAGCTATCAGCACGGGCTGGAGAGATCGAGAGCAGCCCTGCTGAGAAGAGTTTGGGGTGAGTGAGAGGCTGGACAGGCCCCAGCCATGGGCACTCACAGCCCAGAGAGCCAAAGCAGGGTGGGTAGCAGGGGAGGGATTCTGCCCCTCTGGTGAGACCCACCTGGAGCACTGCATCTGCTCTGGGTTTCCAGCACAGGAAGGACATTCTTGGAGCAAGTCCAGAGGAGGCCACCAAGATGATTAGAGGGATGGAGCACCTCTCCTGTGGACAAAGGTTGGGAGAATTTGATTTGTTCAGTCTGGAAAAGTGAAGGCTTTGGGGTGACCCAATTTCAGCTTTTCAGTATCTGAAGAGAACCCACAAGAAAGATGGAGAGGGACTTTTTACAAGAGCATGTAGTGACAGAACAAAGGGGAATTGATTCAAACAGAAAGAGAATAGGTTTAGATCACATATTAGGAAGAAATTCTTTACTGTGAGAGTGGCCAGGCACTGGCACATATTGCCCAGAGAAGCTGTGGATGCCCCATCCCTGGAAGAGTTCCAGGCAAGGCTGCAGGGAGCTCTGAGCAATTTGGTTTAGTGGAAACTATCTGCCCATGGCAGGGGGCTGGAACTGGATGATCTTTAAATCCCTTATAAGGACATATAATATGAAAGCATGAGAACTTGTTTTAAAAGTGTGTGTTGACAAAGTACAGTAGACTTTTCCCCCCACATTTGGCCCAGCAGGACCATTAGGCCATTTGTCAGAAGCTGCAGAAATGGTCAGGAGGTCCTGAAATGGGAATTTCATTCCTTTTTTCCAGAGAAGGTTTTTTTGTCTTTTGTAAGATCTTGAAAATCTTACTGTTCCTAAAATACCTGCTTGCTTAGGGGAATTTTAAATGTGAGTCTTCTCACTTGTGTTTATTTATTGAACCCTTGGGAGAAAGAAGTCTTCTTGTATATCTAACAAAGTACCCTGTAAAGATCTATATTTAAAGCAAGCCTACTCACCTGCCTGACAGCCCAGTTCTGTGGAATAATATCGTTGCTTGGGGTTCATCCAGAGCCCTGGGGGCAACTTGTTCCCTCAACACCCCAAAGATGCCACTTGCACTGCAGTGAGCCCCAGGTCACCCACCCAGTTGGGGGCCCTGACCTCTCTTCCTGGAGCTGGGCTGGTTTCCCTGGCAGTGCCCGCTGGTTTTCCAGCAGATGGCAATAATCCATAGTGGGCGAGTGGCAGGGTCTGTGCAGCTGGGCCAGGACTCCCCCCAGCAGCCCTGCAGATCCCTGCGGTGTGGGGAGAGGGAAAAGCAGGGAAGAGAGAGCAAGGCAATGAATAATAGATTACTAAAATCTAGCCAGCGAGAAAGTGCATACGCAGGAGAGGGATAGAGTGCATAATTCATCTGTAATTGCTTGGAGGGGGGTTTAAATAAAGAAGAGAGCTGGGTTGTGTTTCCCTTTGTTTCTCCTTTGAGTTTTCCAGCAGTGTAAATGTGTTTTTATTCACCTGTCTTGGCCTTAGGGCTCAAAGGTGACCCAGCTACCATCCTGCCATCTGTCAGGTGATGGGGCTGGTCACACATGAGATGCCAAAGTGTGACTGAAGCATGACCTGAAAATGGCTGTGGCCTATAATACTGCAGGCCCAAAGTGGTGGGCGTTGAGGATACACCTTTAAAAAGAACAGGACAAAATGCTGATACCATCTTGTCAATGGCTATTTCACAGCTCCTGAAAATACCCAGAAGGAATTTCTATCTTGTGATTCATGGTTAATCATCTTGCTCACTTTGCAAGCCATAAAATGTAGTGAGGTTGACTTTTGTCACAGCAAATTAAAACTTGTTTAACTTTCTTGTGTTCCTGCAGAATAAACAAGGGAGCACAGGCTGGCTAAATTGGAGTCTGTAAAGGAAGTTTCCTTGGGAATTGAGTATGTTTGTGTCTGAAAGTGATGATTCTATGTGACCCTGCAGTTGTAAAAATTAAACACCACTAATTCTTTTTTGCATTACAGGAAGTCACATAAATATAGGCCCATGGTCTCCACTCAGAGTTCTGTTCGTGCCAATATCCTGTCTCTGAAAGTCAAAAAAAATGAAGCTCTTCTGGAGGAATAGCAAGTGAGACAACATGCCCTGGTTTCCTAATCACCGGGGGGAGGGATAGAAGGCTGGTCTCTGCTGTAAAACCTGAGCATTTGTGACTGACGCTGTTCCAGGGCTACCTGTGTAAAGTGCCTTTTGTTTTCTCATCTTGCTACACTCTTGGCCTTGGTGAAAGGCTTTGGCAGTAAGTTCCATGTTCTAGTTTGTGTGAAAACCTTTCTCAGTTTCTGCTTTGTAGCATTTCAGTATCACTGGATGTTCCCTTCTTTTTTCTTTTCTTTTTACGAATAAATGCACTTAGAAACTTTTGATCTGAGTTGTCCTTACCATGATGACTTTTTTTTTCAGACTCTCCTCGTACGGATCTTTTCCAAAGATGAATGTTTCCAATGTCTTTAAAAAAAAAAAGGCACAATAAAGTGGGAAGAATGGCTAATGCACACTCAGAAAACATGCAGAAAACTACAGCACTACTCACATAAGAGAAAACAACGCTTCAGTTTCTAGGTCTCCCCTGTCCTCTTTTGAGAAGCAAATGCAAAGAGCTGAGGAAGATAATTGTTTTGTGGGGACCTGATTGCAGGAGCAATAGCTGAAGACCTATAGCTGTTAGAAATTAGTAACTCTTTATTATTTCCTCATTGCTGTATCAGCAGCCGTGTTTTAACTTCTGCTGTCATGGCAGCTTCTCAGCCTCCACAGCAATAACCTGTCTCGTGCTTATTGCTGAATTATGGTGTGTCCAGCACCCAACAAAACACTCGATTTGTGGCATGCACAGAGTACCTGGTCCGGGCTACCAGCTCTGTCTTTCTGTTGTTATTTTGTTAAGATGGAACTGATGCAGTGAGTGCCAGAGATCATTAAGTGCCAGATGGACTGGCACAGAAAACTGCACTTCGAGAGACTTGCTCAGAAGTGACTGTCCTGCCCTTTATTTTCTGACCAAGAGATGACTGTAACACTGTGGTTCTTTTGAGGATAACTTGTGGTTATTAATGAACAAAACAATTTCCATTAAACAGGAGTGGAAATGGGTGATATATTTCCCAGTGAATAGCAAATTAAGAAGAAATTTGGCTTCAGTCATTCAAAAAATTCAGATTTGATCTTAATTCATTTGAACGATGCTGCCTAGGGAGAGCAAAGGAAAAGCGATGTCATTGTATTCCTATCACAGAGCTGGGGGAGGGGAACGCCTCTTTTGAACATTCAGGCTTGGCATGAAAAATGCAGGTTCAGTATCTGCTTGAGGGGATTTAAGCCCCCTCTACCACCTATTTCTCAGTCCTTCATCACTAACAGCCACACCATTTAGTATTCTGGGGTGCCTGCAATCCTGTTGCTGCTGTTCCACTTAGCATTAATAATTAAATCTTCACTGCAGAGGGACTGAGCTTGAGATATCTTCCATCCTCGAGGAGTGCTCCAGGCTGAGAAGCATTCACACCCTTTGTTTAAATGACTGCTCATATATTTTCCATGCACCAAAACTGTGGCAGTCAGAAGGACCAAAGGTGGCCCATTTAGAGTGACTCTTGTGGTTAGCAGGCTAATCTGGAAGAGATTATAAACAATATTTTAAACCCAGTTTCTGCTTCATTTGAACTAAACGACAAGGTCATTGTTTTGGTATAAAAACTCCAACATTTAAATTTATTTTGACCCTGGCCAGGACCTGGTTTTAATTTTGTTCTACTCCCCCCGCCCTCCTTGCTTTTTTTTGTCTCGGCAGGAAGCCCGAGAACTCTCCCTCTCTTTTCATTAATTGCAAACATAATGGTAACGAAACTCTGAGCCAGTGAACACTTCTCACTTGGCTTTGGAGTTTATTCATCCCTAAGGTAGAGCTATTATTTCTTAATTGGAAGCACCTTCAAGGGACTCTTTTATCAGTAGTTTAATAGATACTTACAGCTCTGCCACTGCTTCCTTGTGAATCTGCCTTGGTGTTAACAGCTTTTATCTCGGCTCAGCTGTTTACAACTGCTCTGGGGCTGCCCCCTTCCAGGACATAGTTTCATCCTGACCGAAACCAGCATCCTACACAGCTTCACTCTGTCATGGCCACAGACAGGTGCTCACCATATTCCTTCCCATCCTGCAGGAAGAGATCATGACCTCAGTTATGTAAAACAGCGGATGGAGAGAACATATTATGTACTGGTAGAGTCATGACCTGCTATGCACAAGGCCTCTAGACTTTCTAATTAGGGACTGAGCTAATTAGAACTGGCTAAAATGCCCATGTAGTGCACACGTTTTTATTTCATGAACTTCAAAAGAGATATAAGCCTCTAAAATGTTCAGCATTTATTAAATTGAAACCTGACTTTTCAAGTGAAGTCTGTGATTACATGAATCAACAATTTTTATGAGAGTTTGGGGGTTGCTTTAATGGCTTTGATAAGGGTAAGGCGTTTTCACAAACATTTTAGGGTGTGCCAGCTCAGTGAATGGCTGAGGCTGAGGAAAAGGGCATTAGACCACAGCTATGGCAGAGAGGTGCAGTGCAGTGTCACAGCCAACACAGCCTCTGATTTCTCCCTTTCTTTATCACTGAGCAATTGCAATGGTCAAACCATGATCTACATGAAACATTCCAGGGGATCCTTCGCATCAGCTTGGGATGTAAAACTAGGCTGGCTGAGCCAAAATACAAAAAATTTCCATTCTTTCTAATGAAACTTCTATTTTACTATTTAAAAACCACATGAAAATAACAAAGACCCAGCCAATCTCCTTTTATCACTTTCTCCCATGGTTTCCTCTCTAGTGAAAAGCTGGAATGACTCATTTCTGGCTAGAAGCAGGTGAGACAGCAGCAGCATTGACTGTGTCACCTATGGCGTTATTGCTAGGCCAGCCTTCGAGCAATGAAATTCTTTATAAGGCTTTCTGTTCACTTTTCGGTGGAAAGAGGAAGGAAAACCAGCAGAGAAACTTGCAAGAAAGCAAACATAAGACAAAATGTACACTTGGATTCCTTAAGATACCTCTGTTTGAAGGAGTGATGGATTGGAAAGGGTTTGGGCTCTGAACTCCAGTGACTCCTTGGGAATGGCTATGATATACTGAAATTACTAAGAACTCTGAGCCAGCACATAGTTTCCTTCATACCAGCCCACTCAGGGACTTGAAATAACTTTTTTTTTTCTTTTTTTTGTCAGAAGCAAAACTCAGAAAAGAAAGATAGAAACACAGCTTGTCATGGAAATGTCGTGACCTTCTACCTGACTCTTTCTGCAGTAGCTATTGGCACAGGAGGATTTTTTTTTTCTTTTATGAAGCAGAATGAAATTCAGAAGAGTTGGTGCAGGGGCTATGATGGAACACAGGAACTGGAGAAGGAAGAATAAAAGGTGACATCTGTACTAGTCAATTAAACACAGTCACAGGTGCTGGAACTTGATCATCCATACTGTGAAATTGTGAAAGCAGTCCTCCCCATGGCTTTGGTGAGAGGCTAGCTTGCCATCTCCCACACGTGTTCTGCAAAGGGACCATTCCCAGCCAAGCTTTAGACTGTAATTTGCAAGAATGTTTGCTCAGTTGAATATCACAGCTAGCAGATTAGGTATTTTTCTGAGTCACTGGAATGCATAGAGTGAAACCTCTTCCACCAGGATTGCTCTTTAGTTCAGTTTTCTTCATGAACAGCCCCATGGTGACCAGGCAATGCCTTTAAGAGAAAATATCATGCTTATATAACAAAATAATTTGGAGGACATCTGAAATAAAACATGTGTGTCTATTTTTCATATGATTTCAGCCAGCTGAAAATTAAAATCTATGTCACTCGTTTTTCTTTCATGAATTTGTCTAATTCTTTATGAACATGAAAATTTTTGGCATTCACCATTTCCAGTGGCAGTGATTTCCACTAAGTACATCAACAGACCCTAGAATGCAATTGATCTGATCACGTATGGGTTCCTACCTTAAGATGAGATGAATTACTCCCCAGACTCCTTTGATTGTGATAAATAGAAGTCCACTGAGTCTGAAGGGAGCTTTGTCATCCATCTTTGATGTAGATACACACTAATAGATGCCAAAAAAAACCAACTTGGGCAGGATGAATCTCTCCTCTGACTTTTAGCTACGCTTGTGAAGCTGAGGGGAAATCTATCCAGGTTGTCAGTTTCTGCTGTTCCTCAGAAAAAAACACCCAGTATTAACCAGACAACCTCACATAACTTCACTTTGACCATCCACTGGGAGCTTTGATGGACCTTGAGGAGCCTCTGTGGTTGCATGGGACCAGCAATGCGCAGTATGAGTTGGAGCTTCCAGTTTCAGAGCACCCACCAGTGACTGGGTTGTTCACCAAGTCACACCAGATCCTTGCACTGAAGTAAATTCTGAACTTCTGTGATTTGAGGAACCAGAAACTCCTCTGTGAATCTTCTCTAAGCCTGAATTTGGTGCAGTATAATAAAATTGACTTCAACAGAAGTAAAACATTTATCACACTAGGTTTTATTTAATTCTTCTTGCAAAGTTATGCATTATTTAGATTCTGCTTATCAGTGGTTGATCAACAACCCTTCCTTTTCATTAGAAAACATACAAGGTATGTAGAAATTAGACACTTATGAGGGGCTATCCTAAATTCTCCAAGGTATAAATGGACATTTACATTTTTCCTTTGAATATGAGCACTTTTTATTATAGGTTTATAAGAATAGATATTACTATTAGAAGGATTAATTGCCCGTCAGCTCAAACCATGATGAGATCAAAACACAACTAAGATGTGTTTTGCACATCTTTGCTGTGCAAAGATGACTAAGATTTAGCTTAGGCAGAGGTTGTAGGTCAAGGTAGCACAAAGAAGTGTCCGCCTTCATCTACTGTAGGCTTTAGCTATTCAGTCAGAAAATTATTCATTACTTTTCTCCACTTTTAATTCTGTGCTGTGACTCAGAGGTATATTTTAGTGCTCCACACAGAAGTGGTACAGTTTGGAATACTGTGCTTGATAAGACAAAGGTGATAAACAGTTTAACTACACAGGTAAGTAGGGAACCAGCTCTTGGCAAGAGCAGAATCAAAAGATCTGTTCAACCAAAACAAATCTCACTTTGTTCTTTAGTAAGGCTGACAATCAGATAGCTGCAAAAAAATGTCCTTCACTTGCAAACTGAGACTGCAGATACAAACAATAGGTATATTTGAATTTTTGTTACAGCCTCCACTGGATGCTCTGAGAGAGATGTGAATATTGAAGATCACAATGGTGATGTGGCTAACAAACAGAGCAGAGTGAAAAAGTATGTGTTGGCCACTGTCCACTCTGCCTAATACAATTTGCAAAAATAATCTGCCGTCAAAATGAAAAAGATGTTACTAATTCCTTGCTGATTTTTCACAGTAAAACAAATCATCTTCTCTGAACTGTGGATAAAAGTTCCTCCTTAAGGCAGAAAATTCCTTTGTAGTGTCATGGTGAAAGAAGTTCTTTACTGAACTTGTGAGAAATCTGGGTTCCTTTTTCTATAGTCTTTACTTTAGTTGTTCCCTCGTCAATTGATTTTCCTTATAATGCACAATTATATAAATAAAAATGGCTCATCTATTAGTCGAGTCAGGAGATGGGGAGTAAATGACAAGTTCATGCAAAAAGCCCACAGCATCTGCACTTTGTGAAAAAGTGCTTTTGTAGTACAGAGAAAGAACAGAAAGAAGGAATTTATTGTATGTCTATGTGTAGGTGGTAAGAGTATTTTTAGATAGAGGTGAGAGGCTGGAAGCTGTCAAAAAACTGAGAGTAGGAGCAGAGTACACAGGAGATGCCCCAGGTAAGGTGTTTTAGATCAGGCAAGCTGAGACATTGTATAAAATACATTTGTAAGTAGGATTAAAAGTAAAATAAAAATATATTCTATTTATATAAAAAATATTTGCTGAAATAATTGCATTTGTCTAAATTCAGAATGGTTTCTCTAGAGCATATCACTGCTAAGGTTATAAGACCAAAAAGAGAAAAGGTCTCTAAAATGGAGTGAAAACTTGAGGAAACAGCAAAATGAGCAAGGTGGATATTTGCAGTATCTGCCTGTTAGATGTGACAAAGCTTTTTGTATTTGCCTTCTTGGTCATTTCTGAAAGAAAGAATCAACACAGTTCATAATGAGATTATGTTTGGTAAGGAGGGGTGGCAAACAATGAATAAACAACTCAGATTTAATACCAATCACGTTTTCAGCAGCACATTTCTGCTGGTTACCTAACACCAGTTCTGGCACTGTGAGTAACAGGATGGCAGCAGCCACTCTCAGATACGCATTTCTAATTAATTAAAACATGACACACATCTAGAATTACTGTGACTGAGGCATAAAATAATGCACAGCTGAACTTGCAGAGATTTGATACTCAGAAGAAAAAAACAGAGAAGAAAAAAATGGCAATTTCACCTTCAAAATTATTAGGCTCAGCTTTTTATACATATAACACTAGTACTTGAGAACTTTGAATCTGGGAAGTGAAAGCAACATTTCTATGTCTAATTCAAACACCAGAAATGGATTTTTTCAAGATTGGATTTTCAGAACTGTGAAGCTTGTTTTCTATGTGTTTGTGTTTTATCATGGATAGTAACTATCATCTTTTTTTTCCACAGTTGCAGCATTTATAGTGTCACTTTCTTATGCGGATTCTTCTCCACCTCTGTATGTCTGACCGCTTCCACAGACCTTGTGGGAGCTTAACCACCTTTAAGGGAACTCCCTTTTGGCAAACACAGCTAAATTTGGACAAAGGTTTTGAAGGTTTGGCATGATAGAACAGATAGACACTTCAAACACTGATGTTTCATAAGGAATCTGTTTACAAAGAGAGAGATTGATGTTGTTGTGTGCAAGGTATGATACAGAACAGTCAGAACTTACAGCAGATACATTAATTGAGTCCTGCACTCTCTACCACAGCTCGCACGTACTACAATTATAGTTGGCAGTTCTTTCAGTCTGGGATTTGTGAGGTCAGTACATGTACTGGATGTTTCCAACTAATATATACACGTAGTCCCATCTGAGGTATGAGTATGGCAGCATTCCTACATCTCTGGGAAAAACAAGTCATGGTGAGCAAAGGTTGTGAACTTTAGCTCTTTCTACTCCAGTGAAATGGCAGAGAAATCCTTCATAGGCAGAATACGCAACAGACACTAAAATTGGAACTTGGGCTGGACAGTTTATTTGTAATGTGGAATCTTTCATGACTGCACTTGGGCAGGGACTCAAAATTACATATCTTCTGGCACCTTCAGCTCTATTATGCCTGTTGATCTTATGTGGGACCATTGGTTCAACCCTGACTCAGAGGGAAGAGTGCCTCAGACTGAATCACTAGTGCCATATCCTGCAGCACTCTAGTGAAGCCTTGGCAGTAAGGAAGGATAATTACAGTGTGGTTACTGTGACTGATTTTTGGGATGCTTTTATATACACCTCAGGCATGTCAGCAGGTAAAATGCAGTCAGCTTCTTCAGAAGTACCCAGGTGTCCCAAGTACATTATTTTTTACCACAAAACTGGGCATGAAGATAGAATCCTACTAGACAGAAACATCCAAGAATTACTCCATATCTTTTTCACGTATGTGTAATTTACAAAAGAGTGAGCATGAATAAAAAACTACTGTCCTTTTACACATTTCTTTTGCCTTTTAATGATAAATAATGGACATCTGTATACAAGACGTTTTTTCCCTTGCAATAGAAATGCTGGTGTCCAGTCTGTTTTTTCCAGACCCTGTGAATAACTGCTGAAAGAATGGGTGTGGCAGTGTTATCAGCCTTACAACACCAACAGAATTTCAATAATTATGTTTTGTGAACAGACAGCCCAAAGTCAAATGATCCTTGGTGTCAAGGGGACATTCTCAAAAGTATTCAGGCTTGAGAAGAAGAAGCTTTAAGGTGTATGCAGTGTTTTCTACTTGTCTTGCAAGTTTGTTGCATAACACACATGAGATTTCAAGGAACTATCAATACTGAAAGTTCAAGACGGACCGCAATTCCATATGAAAATATGTCCACATTCAATGATTCAATGTTCAATTAAATGCATTGATGCTGTTTTCATCTTTTCCTCAGTTAAAGTCTGTTTCTCTCTCTTACTGGCCCTTCTCAGGTCTTTTCCCATTGCTTGTCCTTCCCTCAGCAAACCTGTTCTTTCCACCTTTTGATGGTTTTACTGTCTCCTTCCTCCTTCCGTGTGTTAAAATAGTCAAAGAAGAAGCTAGACCAGCATTACCCTTCATTAGATTAATAGAGTGCAGACAGTTTACACATCTCCATGCCATTGTTTCAGGCTGTTTGCAGATTCATTCAGATACCGCTGTATCAGTTACAGTCAGTTCATGCTTTCAAGGTTATCTTTGCAACCAGGAGAACTAGATACTGCTTTTTCAAAGAGAATGATAAGATTACTTACAATTTGAAAATGCTATGAAGGCCACCTAAATATTTTCAAACAATGTTTGAAAACTTTTTTTAATATAGTAAGAGACACCAAGCGAGTTAACTCGAAATAAATGTCAAGGACTATTTCTTTTTATTTATCTTGGGCAACTATTTAAAAAATGTGGTTTCTTCGGGTAACGTCTATTAAACAGTCAGACCGACCCTGTTTGCAGCGAGGAAGGTGGGTGGTTTTTGTTTTCCCTCTGTTCGTTTCACCAGGACAGAAAGGCCTGGGTATTTCACACACCGCATCAGTTGGGAGCTGTTGGCATCGCTCCAGCAGCCGCACCGGAGCCCTTCAGCAGCCCCCGGTGAGGCGGACAGCAGGACGGACGGACCGGCNGGGCCGCCCGCGCTGCCGTGTGCGAGCGGCGCCCGCTCACCTGCGGCAGACAAAGGGAGGCAGCGGCGGCCCCGCCGCTCTTCCCGGGCGCCCCCGCCGCGCCGGGGGGATCTGCCGCCCTTGCGTGAACTTGAGCGCGGTAACTTGGGGTGGCTGGGCCGGGCTGGTCGGGGCGGCCGTGCCGCGCTATTTATAGCCAGCCCTCGCAGTCAACAACTTAACAAAAGCCCGCACCGAGGAGCGAGCGGGGCTGGCAGCGAGCGAGGGAGCGGGGGGAGGGGGGGCGCGGGCTGCAGCGGCGCTGAAAAGTTGTCCTGACACTTGTTTAAAATGCATTGCTTATTCAGTGCTCTGAGTCACGGGCAATTATTAAATGGTTGCTTATTATGCCTCTAGCGTTTAAAGACGGGTGAGCTCCGGGTAGGTAGTTTACTTGCGAGCAGTGCTCGATTTCGAAGTGTGTTTGAGGAAAGAATGAAGGGCTAAGGTTGTTTTCATACAGCTTGTAAGTTGTCTGTGTTCTGGTTATATCTGTCTTTTCCATTTGCGACTTTTGCGTGCTCTCAATGCGTGCTGTGCAGAGGGTGGCTCTTGCAGGCGCTGGTGAGGACTGGTCTGCAGGAAAATACTGGCTGAGGAGTCAGGTGTGCTGGACAAGCAGTGGTGCCCCTTGGGAGGAAAGGTATGAATGGAGTTGAAGTCTGACAAGGGACCAGTCTCACAGGCAGTGGCCGTACAGATACAGCCTGAACCCCTAAGAAAACTGCCCAGGGAGAAGCAGAGTCATGGAATCTCTTGAGGTGTAGCTAGGGTATCTCATCTGGCCTGAACTGTTAAGAATTTATCTTAATTTAGCCTTCATAATTGAGTTTATTTCTGTATCAGCGCTGCGGAAGGGTTCATTTCAGTAGTGGGTGAAGTTTGATGCTGAAAATGGAAAAAGATTACACAAGTCAACTGCTGCTGCTTTGTAGGACACTGCGAACAAGGTCACACAAAGAAATTTAAGGTGATCTGTTGGTACTCAGTAGCATTTTTAACAATTTTTCATCCGCTTGTATTGGAAAGTAAGTAACAATTACCTGTCCCCAGTAGGGTTTTGGGGATTTTTGGGTTTGGTTTTTTTTTTTTTTTTCCCTAGAGGAAAATAAAAGAAATAGCGAAAAGTATTTTAGGTTATTTCCCAAAACTCAGTTACCTGGTTCTGGAAGATGAGAAGTAAATGGTCTGTGCCTGATAATTTCGAAAGAGAGGGTGGGGGTGAGTCTTGAATTCTAGGATAATGCTGAAGGTAGGGGTGATCATGTGTCATACAATACACGAGCATACTATATGTGTATCACATATGATCATATTTATGATTCTGTGTCTTAGGACCGTGCTTCTTTCGAGCGTTTGCATGGACTTCGGGATCAATCGAGAGAGCATCATTCTGTAGCTAAGGCTGGATGCTGTAAGGAGGTGAGGGTACAGCCGCAGGGCTTAGGTTGCTCCAGGAAAGGCTGAGCTCTGAGCGGACCTGCAGCTCTCCGAACCCTGCCTGTCTGAGGGTGACTGGAGCTGTCACATCGGGTCTAGATAAAAACGGTCTCGTTTTGTGGGGACGCACATAAAAACGCAGCTAGAGGCAAGTGTCGGCATGCCGAACCCCTGGTGCTGCGTGAGCACCCGCTTGTGGGGAGAGTTCCCCGGAGCCCCGAGTGTGGAGCGGGCAGGGCCGGCCCGGTGCCGGGAGGGTCCGATGGGGCAGGGCCGGCCCGGTGCCGGGAGAAGCCGGGAGCAGCGGAGCCGATGGGGCAGGGCCGGCCCGGGCGCGCCCGCGGGCGGAGGGGTGAGGGCGGGGAGGAGCTGACCTCTGCGAACACCCGGGGTTGCCAGCCTTACTCAGCCTTAGCTGAGTAAGAGATGGGAACGGTTCCATCGCAGCCGGTGTCCGAAGGGATCTCTCTGCCCCGGTGTCGAGTGAAAGCCCTGCTCGCCTCTCTCGCACCGGCTGCCGCACCCGGGGCCGCGCCTGCCCTCGCCAGGCTCCACTCCCGTGGGACAGCGGGAATGCTCCGTGGAACGGGGGTTTGTGTGTGACCCACCTTAGATCACTTGCCAGTAGTGATTAAGGTTTTCTTCACCGGGAGAAAAGCGAGGTCTTAGTCTCTTTTTTTTGGTGTTCATGAACATAGGTTTTCTTAGTGAGGCCATTTGTTATTGATCTCTCAATCTGATACTGAGACTTTATTTAAGGTATTAAGGTATGAAAGCTTACAGATGTTTTCTGTGGAAGTAAATGGTTTTTCATACTTATCATCCTCTGATTAGAGTAGTTCAACCTTTACCAACATGGATGCCATCGAGCATGAAAGGTAAATGGTAAGGAATAAAAAGTACTGTGAGGTTACAAGGACTGCCCAGCCCTATCACTTCAGCTGTTGGCTGGTAGCACAGTGAGGTCAGTACTCCCAGTGTCGATATGGTGCATTCACACCTGCATTGTTGTGGGCCCCTTGCAGCAGAGGTTTGAGATTTGACCAAGGCTCCCGTGGCTCCTTGAACTGTTCTATGTCACAGCTTCATGAAAGGGCATTACAGTTAGCTGTCCCCTGGGCTGCACAGAGTACAGGCAGTCTACCTTTAGTGACACAAGAGCTGCATTAAAAAAATTAAAGCAAAACAAAAATTAATGGATTTGAATCTGTGAAATCAAGGCCACGGTAGTTGTTTGCTGATCTTCAGGGTTAATTTCCCACCTATACCATACATATTTCTTGTTTTATTGGGTTGAGGAGGAGAATTAGAGCCTTGCTCATTCCTGATGATGTGATCTGTTTGTAAAACTGTTTTAGTATTCTGGCTGAACACAGCCTGTCTCTCTTTAATCATATGTTCAACATTACCAAATGTTTGCTATTGACTTGGTAATTTTGCAGCTTGGATGAAAGACCAAAAATTGTGCTGCTTATTTTTGTTGTTTCTTTTTTGTTGTTATTTTTTGGAAAGGGATTAGACTGCAAAACTGACTTCAGAAGTGGGTCGAGCTATTTTTGTAGCGGTTCTGTTTTATTTAACTTGTATTATTCAAAATTTTGGGTTTTTTTAAACATAACATGCAACCTGTTGAACCTTTCTGTCTTGAAAAAATGTTAAGCATGCATTCTCAATAAGTAGTCATATGGAACTGGCAAAAAAGGAATGAAGAAGCCAAGCTTTTAAACATTTGTTAGTCCTGTGAGAAACCAGAGACTTATGTTCTCTCTTTGGTTTCTGTGTGGGAGAAAGAGATTTTGAATGGATCCTTGTCCTATGGTTCAGCTTTTTGAGGTTACAGAGCTTTGAGGTAGACTGCAGCTTGGTAAGACTTGCATTTTCCTGGTGTCTGACCTGGAAGCTGTGAAAAGGGTTGATAGCAGCTTTGAAGAGGTGTTGGAAGGAGTCAGGTTTGCTAAGAAGAAAAAAATAGCGTTTGCATGGCAGAGCTTCCAAAACGAGGAAGAGAGTGGGAATGGCTGCAATTTGTTCATGTTTATCTTCTGCTGCTGTTGCTAAACAACTGCAGAGCTGCACTTAAAAACACCTATTTATGTAGAATAGCAGGTAAGCAAGTTGTTTTGTACCGAGGCTGTAAATAGACTGAATGTCAATGTACCATTTTATGATAGAGAGTAAACACCAGAATCCTGGCTTTCTTTTCTACTGTTTTGTGTTCCTATTGTCAGCTCTGTTGAATGTGGTACCATCCTTCCTTCTGTCAAGTCTTTAATAAAATTGTAAATCTGACTTTGTGATTCTGTTTGGAGCCTTTAAAATGGTGGTGGCTTCCTGGTTACCTGTAGGGAATGCTTCTTGGAATTAAAAGAAGATTGTCCGTGGGAGAGAGACACAGATTAAAGATGGGCACTTCTATCTTGGTGTAATACTTTAGCTTTTTACCTTCTACTTTGTCTCTGAGTTATGAGCTAAATGTATTTTTTCAAGGCTCAGATCAAGTAACAGAAATGGCAAAAGAAAATTGAATAATCCTTAGTGGTTTCTGCTTTAGATCTCCCCAGAGGTTCTTTTCTGTTGTTATTTCTGTCCAATGGTCCCATTTAGCAGCTGAGTTCACTCTGCATGTGTGTGCCTGCATGGAATTGCATTAGTTCCACTCTGTGGCAGGGTGAAGGCTACAAATCTCATCACAAAGTCTTAACTTGCAGAGCTGCAAGTTTCTACATAACTTTTCTCATTCGTGAAATGTGCATTTAAAAATAAAAATATGTGTTTGTTAATCTCCATAAGATTAAATATGGCAGCATTTTACTTGAATTCTCTCTTGAATGCTTTCTGTGTGAATGATGGAGATCTTACATGCTTTGATTTTCAAGGTTAAAAATCCTACCTTTCATCTTAATTTACTATATTGTGTTCAGTGCAAGTTGGCAAGACTAATGCTTACCCACCCATGAATTTGGACATTGATGCTACATGATTAAATAGGGAGAATTTGTTCTTGGGTGTGGATGCAGTAGCATTGTCTGAATTATAAAGATGCTGAAAAGTACCTTTCAGAATTTTCATGTGTTATTAATTATTTCATTACCCATTTTGGTTCATAATTGTATTTTGTCACTGTTGAGGTTTTTGTTTGCATTTTAAGATCTAGCCCTTAAACATTTGGTTAGATCAGGTTTTCTGTGAGGTAAATAAGTCTTCTTTGGAATATTTTGATTAAAACTAGTTTATTAACAGTTTATTTAAGAAATTAAGCCTATATGTAAGCAAGAGATTGAGTGATCATTGGGGATTTGGTGAGGGGGCTGATCTGAGTCAATGTTAATCAGTAATAGAAACAATAATTAATTAATGAAGCTAATGAGCCACTTGATAGCAGGAGGCTTGTGTGAATAGGACAGTTCAATCAGTGACCTAAGTTGTTCTACTGATTTTCTATTTCAATACTCAGAAGGATATCTGAAAATATGCATGTTTCCATTAATTAGTCTAAGTAGGCAGGACTTTCTGAAAATTATTTTTATCCAAAGTGCTCTTAAACAGCCACTTGATTACATATGCTTTTTTTCTTACAGCTCTGAACATTAACAGGAAAATAACACTGAAACAGAATGTCGCTTACCTTTTGTCTGAAAAGGTGAAATATTTTCAGATAGAAATGGCTGATAAGGGTGGGAAGATGCTTCCAGGACAATTTTACATTCAAGTGGAGTATGACTATGAGTATGAGGCCAAGGACAAGAAAATTGTGATCAAGCAAGGGGAGAAGTACATCTTAGTGAAAAAGACTAATGATGATTGGTGGCAAGTCAAAAGAGATGAAAATTCCAAACCCTTTTATGTGCCAGCTCAATATGTGAAGGAAATACCCCGGAAAGCACTGATGCCACCTGTGAAGCAGGCAAGCATGTTGCCAAATAACACCCTGAAGTTGACACATGGATTACAGAGATCAACAGAAAATGTGAATAAGTCACCAGAGCTTTCTAGTTTTGGAAAATCTTCTCCAGTTCAAGTGTCTTGCTTAGTTCGAGATGCCAATCAAAATCTGGGACCGAACAATAGCCCCTGTCAAACTTTTGGTTTGAGTCTGGACCTTACCCAGAACAATGGAAAACTTAACAATGAGTTACAATCTCCCAAGGTTTCCAATCAGTTTAGAACCATTTCCATGGGTCATTTCCCATGCCCGGAGTTCTTGGAAATAGAGAAGACCAGCTTTTTGCATGAACAATGTTGTGATTCAGCAGGAGAAGGCTCAGAAAAAATTCACCAAGATTCAGAGTCTGGAGATGAGCTCAGTAGTAGTTCTACAGAACAAGTGCAGGTAAGCTAAAAAATGGCCCCCACATCTGGTTTGTTTTCTTTTGTTATTGCCATAATTGTCTGCTATTATTTTGAGACTTATTCCCAAAAAATTCCAGTTGTTCAAATAAAAATGTCTTCTCTCAGCATGAAATTGTTACTGAAATCGAAACAGTTCATGTGCTTAGTTCTTGCAGAATTTCTGTGTTATGGGAATTGATTCCATTTACATTATTCTGTGATTTAAAGTTAAAGAAAGAACAGTATTTCCGTATTGAGATTGTTTTAATATGACATGAAATTAGGATTACATTTTCTTTCAGAAGAAGGGAACCTACTGCTGTAACTCCTCATGACTTGGCCTGTTGAAATAATAGTGCAAGTTACTGTCAGTTTTCCCTAAGTGTGTATAGATAACATAAGAACTATAAATTAATGTCTTAGTGGGTTTGATTACACTTAAGACGTACATGGAGTTGAATTTTTGGCTTGATAATTTTATTTGTAGACTGTTTTAATGAGTCAGCCCTGCCAATTCTGCTTCTCACAACTTTACTCTGGATTAAAACTCAAAACATGTGAGTTTGTTAATTAGTATGGAAGAATCTCTGGAATGATGTACTCCTACTTCAGGCTAAAACTGAGCATTGACAGCCTTTGTCCTTGGTAAAGCAGTTTCTCTCACTTCTTAATTTTTTTTTTTTAATGGGCATCCCCCACCCCCATCAAAAGATTAGAACTCTGACTTAATCAGGTCACTTCTGGTACTGGTAACCAAGTTAATTAGTCTATTGTAATCCAGGTTTGCTCTTAAACCAGTGATGTATGTGTGCATACACATAGTTACATATTTATATATGTGTGTATGTAGATAATTCCCCCACCTCACACTCGCCTTCCCCATCTTTCTTTAGGGACCTGTTAAATAATTTTAAATTCTGTTAAAAACTCCCTGCTCTTGAACTTAATCTGTAGAGTGAAACTGGTTTTGCTTGGATAAAAACTGATTGTTACAGTAAATCCCACTTGGCAGCATGTGTTCAGAGTACCAGAGTATCTCAAATCAAACTTGATGCTAACTTTAGACATGAAAAGTTTTACCATTGAGAGCTGTGAATCAGTACTTTGCTAATAAGAAACAATGAAGACAAAGCTGCTTAGGAACAAGTCAGTATGGGAAGATCTTAAAGATACAAGATTGATTAGGTGAATTACAGAATCTTGAACTGCGTGGATATATATTTATTGAAATACTCAGAATCTGTAGCTTTTCAATATCCTACTATATTCTTGGCCTCATTCTGGATATTCAGAGTTTCTATAGTTATAGGACATCATGTCTCTAATATTTGTATATTTTATGTTAGTTTTAACTTCATCACCCCTCCCCTGAATATTATGGAATGAATAGGATTACTGTATTTAATTTATTTTCTTCAGTGATGTCTTATGCAGTGTGAGAATCCATGAGCTTTCTTGCACTTTCTTTATAGCACTGCCCTAGCCCAGTGTAGTTGATATGAACTACTCAGAACTTGGCACGATAAAGTGATTACTAGATATTTATTTTAGAAGTGTGTGTTGGCATATTACTGCCATATTAATCAATTGCCAAACAAATTATGAAAATACCAAGGAATGTTTAGAAAGTATATCCTACTTTAGATAGCTTGCCACATTAAAATTTATATTACATGGTAGGACAGTTCCTTCTTCTGTGTTGACTATAATTTGATGCATTTCCTTCTCTAAAGCAGATGGAATTAATATTACATGGGTGTCTTTTGTCAATAATAAATATATGGCCTGCAGCTCAGTTTCCACTGGACTTTGTGCCTCTTGATGCAGTGACACTTAATCTTTTCACTATTCTCCCCTCTCCCCATTATACTTTATTCAACACTACAACTGATTTATAAATTTGTATTTGAGTGGGGCAGCAATGCATGTATTGTAGACACTGTGTTATAGGAGGTCTGAAGAGGGGGGGTTTCACAGTGTTTAAGAATAACAAATGCTAAAAATGCCACATTTTGGCTGTGGAAAATGCTTGGCAGTTTCACTTGCCACTATGAGAATCTTGGGCAACAAGAGTGCAGATGCTTGCTATGCCTTGCAGTTTGCCTTATTTTGTAACTTAATCTCATGGTGCATAATTGCAAGCTCTTTAAATACAATGAAAATGTTTGACATTTAGTAGCCGTGGGGATTAAAGCAGTGGTAGAACTGATGTCACCGTTAGCTCAGTCTAGATGTTCAGAGTGCCAGCCTTCTCACTGGAGCAGCTTGGCAGTTTTTTTAGGATTCTTTCAATAATGAGCATTGTTTAGTAGAAATCAGCTGTGTAGAAATTAATGGCTCAGAAAGCTGTTTTTATTGCTCTTAGTCTGTAGTGAGAACATCAAGTTCCTGGCTTTCACGCACAAACAGGATTTCACTTCACAGGACTGACTGCTTCTCCCTCCCCTGCCTGCTGTGGAGTTCAGTTTTATGCAGTCTGCATTATAATAAACTCTAAGCTACAGGTGTTTTCTCTTAAATTTGTAAGATTAGAAGCTAGAATTACTTTAATAATGCCCTCATGTAAGTAATTTTTTGGTGGTGTTGAGGTGATAACATTCAGCTTTAGCCTGACCTTCAGTGTGTTTTCACTGGCCTTGAGTACAAATATACGAGATACAGAGGAATGCTTCTCTTGTGAGATCTTTCTAAGTGGTTACATTATTCCCCGAAGATTATCCTCCTCCTCCTTTCCAGTGATGAAGTGCTGGTTCTGCAACTGTACAGTCTTGAAGTCATAGGCTTGCTGGCTGTGGAAATACTGGAAGATCCAGAGCCTCCAAAGTAGTACATAAAGGAAGGATTTTTTCGCAGATGAAATTTGTGGAGGACAGAGAGGTGGCAGTGTGAGCAGAAGTGTTTGCTAGTGAAGATGTAGCGAGGGGTTTGGTCAAGAGAAACATCAGGACTGGATAATGAACATTCTTGACATTTTATGCAAAGAAATGACAACTGTTGGTTGCCACTCTGGTGGATAAGGCATTGTAAGAACCATACCTTAGTTTATGGACTTGAACTGTGGATGGCTGGAGGTAATTAGAGGAAGTAGGCTTGAGAGGAAACAAGCCTTCAGTTTAACCAGATTTAAATCTCTGGTGTTGACAGTAACTGCAGGTCAAATTGGAACTGAATGAAATGGTTTGAGTGAATGCACAGCTGGGTGTAAGAATCACTGAGACAATGGTGGCACGCAAAGCTGTGAGAATCAGTGAAGTTCAATAAAATTTTAGGAAAATGGTGTCAGGTGTCATGTCCTGATCCCAAGGAAAGGGCAAAAATATTCCTCAGGGAGGCCAAGGATGTGGGGAAGAAGGAAAGTTCTGAAAGAGTGATTCTTAAGCAGATATGGACAGTACTTGAAAGAAGCAGATGGGATGTCTGAGCAGTATGCAGTAGAAGCAGAGACCTGTGTAATTGTTCTGAAGTAAAAAAAGCACTTACACGTTCAGGCATGCCTAAACAGGCAGGAAAAACTGAAGCAAAAGAAGACATTAGAAGTGGTCTTTAAAAAGCACCCTGGGCAATGCTAGCTTTCCTACCAAGTTTTGAGACAGAAGGTGTGCAGACAGAGAGAGAGTTGGATACGTTCAGAGATCATGTCAAGAATGTTTAGGTGATATCTTTGAGGATGATACTTTATGATAAAATTGCAGACAGAAATTAAAATCTGCTTTTGGCAATGCTAATGGATAACCTATGGGAAATAACTTTGGTTTTGATGCGTGTTACCTCCTCTTTTTTCATAGGAGACATAGAATGTATTTAAGAGTAAATACAGGGCAGTGTCTAAATGTTACTTTTTATGCTTATTAAAAGTTACTTTTAGCAACAGGTTGGTTTTAATCATTATAAATATAGACAGTGACCTATTTGCAAAGATTGTTCTGTCTTTCATCCTCTTTAGTAATTGACTATTGCATAAACTGTGAAGCACTAAAGGGGATTATCACTAGGATGGCTGTTTTGCTTTGATTAATTCTGAGTAGTAAAGGTCTTAAAGAGCTCTTTCAGTCTTGCCTTTGCAATTTCTGTGTGATTGCAGTAACTTTTTAGTCAGGAAAATAAAATATTTTCTGTTTCTGTGGATGTCAGCGTATCTTCTGGAGATCTTGGCGTTCTTGACTTTGTCACTTAGTTGAAAGACTGGTGGCAGATTATTAGTGTTAGACTGTCTTGCTGGTCAAACATTAAACCTCTTGAATAAATGGCTACCACTGTTTTGTGGGGCACAGAATCACTTTGCTTCTATGATAAGAAATTTCGTGCTGTTTTTTAAATTTCATTCATTTGTCCAAGAGATGAGTAATTTGACAGTATGAAGGAAGCATGCAAGATTTTTTTCCTTAATAAAACTGAACATGTTTGCAGATTCATGGTGATATGTATAATGTAGTAGTTTGAATTATGTTTTAAGTACCATCCTTTAGTCTCTTACCTTCTTAAAAACAGCATTTGTTATTCTAATGATGTTAAATGCTGAAATATGCACATTATAATGAGGTGAAGAATAACTTTCAATGACAAGGAACTAAAAGCTTTATAATTTAAGGAGGTTTATGAAACATAAAAATTTTTTTCTGTGATTTGGTAGCTGCTGCTAGAGCGTTGTAAACAGCTTGAAATGTTTGCTAAATTACATTAATAAGTCAAGGGCTCTGGACAGATAATATTAGGGAATATTTTTCCTGGCTGGTTTTGTGTATGTGTTTGTTTTTTTTTTTCCTACGCAGTGTCAACAGGTCTGGATAGTTTCACTTTACAGTGCTGCTGTCTGTGATCAGCTCGGCCTCTGTAGTTTTAATATGTAAATCAGGTTGGTGATAGTTCTCCCTCTCGGTCCAGGTGAGTAAATCTGGATTTAGGTCCCCTGAAATGAGCAGCCCTTGTGTGCCACTAACACTGCCTACAGCCCATATCCCATATGCTGCTCTGCCCACCTCTGCTGCAAATCAGATTGAGCTTCCTCAAAAAAGTAAACAGCAAGCACCAGTGTTATCTGTGTGAGGCAGTTGTCAGAAAATCACGACCTGTGAGACAAGTTGATTTTAGTTGACTGGCTTGTTCTAGTACTGGTATTGGAATGCTCAGCTGAGTAAGCTACAGATCTACTTGGTACATGCAGCTTTGTATTGTGCTTTCAGACTTGAAACAAACATCTAGTGCACTGTCGAAATTCTGCAAGTGCCAACAGAGTCTTTTGACTCTTGCACCCCTATTTACCCTAATTTCATGCAGAAAATGATGAAATGGAACTTCGAAGACACTGATTTAAATGAATAAACCTGTGGCTTTTATCCTGGCAGAATTACTCCCTAGCTCAAATGAAGCTCAAGCTGCGCTGCGTAAGGAATAATAGTCATAATATGGAATTGTTTTTTCTGTTTTTACCTAGAAAAGTGTAATTTCTAGTGTGCAATGTGTGAGTTTTGGTGCATGCTATCCCACCTGCCTTTTCTTTTGAATTCATGCCAAGTGCCTGCCTCAGCAGGGTGATGACAGAGTCTTTAGGGGTGGTGGAGTAAATGCTTAAACAGGAAAGTAGCCCTAGGAAAAGTAATGGGTGTTTTGTCTCACTGCCGCCTAAGTTGAAAGCAGCTGGAGATACTGGGGACTTGATTTTTCTCATTGGCAGTGCTTCTGTCATTTGAAGTAGGGAACCACCAGACACAGAAAAGACTGTAATAGGTAAAACTCTGCTTGAGACTGTTTTGAGAATATTTGATCATATCTTGTTCTCTCACATAGCTCTGGGTACAAACAATTGCTTTTGCTAGGTCTTTACCTGGTTACGATCTAGGCAGTTGTTTAATATTGCAGGGCTTGCCTATAGAACAAAGGTGCTGTTATTCTGTAGAATCCTAAAGAAAGTATCATTTGTTTCACAGCAGTGTGACAAAACATCAGGGAACATATGACTGTAGAATAAAATGCAAAACACTTTTTTCCTTTTTTTTTTTTTTAGGCAGCTCTCTGGAATAGTAGACATTTGTGCTTAAAAAAAAAGCAAGCAAAATCTGTGCGTATCTAGTACCCAAACAGCTGATCTGTCTCTGATATGCCCTGCCAGATATGTTTGATTTAAAAATGATAGAGACAAATGGCTTTTGCCTTTGTGTGGAGTTTGTTCTAAAGCTAAGGACAATACTTCTGGACAAAACAGTCATTCAGGGTAGTAGGAACTGAGGATTTCCAAATGGCTTCAGTGCTTGTGAGTAACTGGACAACATAGTGTTAGAATAGTTGTATCAATTTTGAATTTAGCCTATTTTAAAAGGTCTTCTGACCTAGTTCTCAAGAAAGACAGATTTCTAGTAGATTATAGTTCTATTCTGGTAGATATGAAAGTGCTAGGTTAGTGCAGAGAGGCATTCAAACAAGCATAGAGAATGTCAGTACTAGGAAATGGTGCAGAATGCAAATTTCATGGTGTTTCTGTATTCTAAATAACATGCAGTTGTTGGCCTCTCTCATCTTGAAAAGGAGGTAATTTTGATATATTTCCCCCCCATCTTTTGATGGCTTGTCCTAAGAGATCGTAAACTCTTTTTACAGGGATTTGGAGCTTGTGTCCAATGATGTTGTGAAGACTGGCATAGGTGTTTGGACTCTGTATTTTAATACATTCTAGTTTTCCATCTGATACGTTTTGTAAATGAAAGCTAGAAGTTGAGGAGCTGTCTGAATAAATTTAGGTTATTGCTTATGTTGAGTTTTGATGTTAAATTATCTGGCTTCACCTTGTGCTTATAATCAAAATCATGATTAGAAACTTGGACTCCTATTTTTAATCTGAAACTATGTATTACATTTTGAATTTAAATACTGTAGTTTTAATTTTTCCCTTTTAAAATAGTTTACCTGAGGCTTCTGGATGATCTTCAGATCATCTAGTTAAATTAAGTAACTTCCTTGTATTTTGTTTAAATGCAGTGCTGAAGAGCAGCGTTTTCTGCTGATGTGTAGTGTACACAGTTGCCATCTTTTGCTTTTGTGGATTGTTGTTCAGCTGAATCACTTTGCTGCTCTTGTTACCACCTGGCTCTACAAATATTTATTTCCAGTGCTGCAGGGAGGTGGTGGTGCTGGCCTGGGCAGTGTTGTGACGAGTGTGTCACTGCCTGTAAGGAACTCCTTTATGGCAGCATGGATAGTCACAGTCTAGTGCAAAGTCAGCAGATGTGAAGGACTCGAGGACTCACTTGCTTTTTTACTGTCACTGATGTGATGAGACTCAGGCGACAAGCGTGCTTATGCAATACTGTAATAAAATGTTATGTCTGATAAAAACAAAAATACAGTTAGCAAACTTTCTGGACTCTCAGCTGGTCGTTCAACATGTCTAGTAATATTGCATGCTTATTTATTTTCTAGAGAGCTTGAAAGATCACCAGGATATTGTTTGGAAATGATTCGTGGTGCAACAGAAATGTTGCAGTGTTGCACATAACTATTGTTTGTCTTTTAAGTATTTAGAAGAAGCTTTATCCTGCACTAAAGTGTTGGAACACTTAGTAAATTAGATTCTTGAGTGACTGTGATTTTACTGCTTTTCCTATTGAAATTGAGTGCAGGTGCTTCCCTCCTCCCCCCAGCCCCCACCACTGAAGATTTATCAACATGCTTGGCACTATCCTTATCAATTCTCGGGTGTCTTCATCCAACTGGAAAAGCTGATAGATGTTTGTCATGCATAACTGCATTGTGCTTTAGGCATGGGGGACTGCGTGTGTGTGTGGGTGTATACCTATATACCTATGTTCTCTGTATATACGAGCTATAAAAAAAACAGGGGCAGCTGTTCTGTTTCTTGATAGCCCTTTGATCTTGATTTGCACCTCATATAGTGTGACTACCAACTTTAAGCTTTCTCAGAACAACTTCATGAGATGTATTTGTCAGTACTGTCTTTTTTTCTGCCATCCAGATAAGTTCATTTGTCCTGGCTGTGACTTTGTTGTGTTCATCCCTCCTGGGTGCTGCACTCTAGCTAGTAATGGCATTTTCATGCTTCCCTGAGGCTCTGTGCTTTTCCTGCTGCAGTATGTGTTACCCCATGGTGCTGGTGCCCACCAGCTATGCCAAGGGACTGCAGTGCTTCCTCTCAGGAGAGCTTTTCACAGCCAGGCTCTGTGGCTGCCTTGCCTTAGGCAGGGAGCAGGAGCGTGGGGAGGGGCAGAGTGGCCCTGCCAGGGGCCCGGTGGTCACACACCTCTGTCCCTCTGTCCCTCTGTCCCTCTGTCCCTCTGTCCCTCTGTCCCTCTGTCCCTCTGTCCCTCTCTCATCTGCTCTCTTGTGCCCATGGCAGCTCCTCAGCGGTTGCCCACTGCAGCCTCCTCAGTAAAAGCTCCAGCCTCCACCTTCCCTTGCTGTCATTCTTCTTGCCTTTGCCAGCCTGAAGGGTTGTGCTTATATGACTGCCTGAGAGATGCTCAACTTGACATAGTTTTTCTTTTCATTCTTCCATGCTTCAGTCTCAAAGAGAGACCTGTCTTGGTGTTTCACAAGGTTGTGGGTTGTGCTCCACCAAGGTGTAAATTTTATTTTTAAGTTTTGCTTGCTTTTCAGTTAATTTTATATGTAAAAACTGTATTGCATCCATTTTTGCTTTTTGCTAGTTCATAAGTTGCTACTGTAACTATCATTTGAGCAAAACTTAGGTATGTACTTAGGCTTGTGGGTTTTTTTCTTTTATAGAAAAACAGAAAAATCCAAATCCCAAGTGTTATGCTAAGAATCTAGCTCTAAGCTCTTATTCTTCTTTTCTTGTTTTGTAAATCTTTAAAGCCTCAGCAGATTGTGTCCAAACCTAAGAAGTGATGATTCCCTGTACAGCATTGTGAGGGCTGTAAAACAGCTCTTTCCAGCTGTTGCAGGTCTTTGGTGTGCTGTTTATTAAAACAATTGAAGTGAATGTTGTGCTGAGATGGTGCTACATTGACAAATTCTTTCTTTGCAATCAATTTTCTGAGGAAAGTAGCTGGAAGGGCTGTATTTAAATTCTGTGCCCATAGATGGTCTCAGGAATTGTGTGTGCTTATCCTGTTCTCATATCATTGCTGTCTATCCCTAAACTGGTGCTTTGCTTCTCAAAGTATTGTGTTGAATTTGAGCCCCGAGCCAGCCTTCTGTGTTGTCCTTGGTATGGATGGATCTGCTTGAGTGCAGCCTCAGGATTATAAAGTAAATAAAATTCCACAAATACTGAGTCTTTTTATATCTTCTTAACTGCGATCTGAAACAAAAATTGCTGGTTTAATGTTCATTGAAGTAAAGTGGAAGTTGCAGAGTTACTTTAACATTTTCATGTTGAAACACAAAATTCAGTGAAAAAGGTATACTTCTCTTTCTAGATACTGATTTGCAGAAATAGCTGTTATTGGAAATGAAACACATTCTTGCTAGTGTAAGGAAAATAAAGGGGAAGAAAAACTGCAGAAATGCATGGCTGAGTGTTTCATGCTTTCTGTCCTTACACTGGGTGCCAACAAACTGTCTGCAAGTAGAGAGAAACAGACTAAGAAATACAGTCAAAGAACAAATACTTCTATTTTCAGTAGTTGTAGAGAGAAAAAAAGATGCAACCTGGTTGAGGTTCCCATGAGAATTTTATGGCTTTGCTTAATTCTGCTGTAAGCAGTACATAAAGTCTATTGCTGAGTACTTTGGGAATTTTAAGAAAAGTCTGTACAATTGTGTACTTGGCTTTAGCATTTTAAAAAGCCCTCAAAAGTGATATTAAAAAATTTTAACTTCTTTAAGTTAGGCACAGTGGGTTGGATATATTCCTAAAAATGTTCTTCCTGCTATTCAGTATACTTTTGCAAAACAGAATTCCAGTGTTAAAACTGGAGTGATCACAGCCTGTTCTAGCTCAGTTAAAAGCTGAAAATTAAAAATATCTTAGAAACACCATGGCATAATTATGTACAAGTTTCTTTTTGTGTGGTCTTAAACAGTTACTGAGGGAAATATTCCTGCTCTGCTCAAAATTTTAAACACCTCATATAAATATATAAATATGCTAAATGATAACACTTATTTTGTTAACCCTATTATGTCTTTTAAGGCAAAATTTTAAACTGAGTTCTTGACCTAATGTTCTCTGTATGTCTTCTCTGGCATGAGACTTGGCTTTCTACTTTATCCTTCATTACCAGAAAGAAATGTTATACGTGATGTAATAGGAGGCGTTCTTTGTCCTAAGTCATTAAAATACATGAGATTGAGGAGGTTCAAGCAGCCCTAACAAAACCTCAGAGTTTCGCTTGTGTGCTGTAGCACATACATTGTCTTGAGAATAGAGGCAGTGTCTTGGGAATTTAGAAGGCCTTGTGACATTTGTCTTAATTCTTTATATCTCTGCCCCCTCCAGTATAAGTGACAGATGCCAGTACATGTGGGATTTTTGTGGTTTGTTTAGAAACTTCAACATGCGAGCTAAACAGCTGAGTACTTCTGTATACTGGAGGTGACAATATAGAAAGAGTCTGTTAAGAGCCCAACTTATAATGGGAATTTAATTTTAAAATTCTCTCTAGTGGAGCTGTGAATTTCATTTCCATAAGTGCCAAAATCAGAGGTATTTTTCCTGGTCAGAGGAGTTTTAAACACAAAACACATGCAAAGTACTGGAAAAACCAAAAATATATTCATTTTAATGTTAAGTATTTTTCCCACCTATTGCTTTTTGCCTTAAGGTTTGTTTGCTTCAGGCAGGCTGGTGAATGTGCCATTCCAATGTACTGGGAGACAGGGAGGATTCCAAAGAAATGCACCAAAAAAACCCACCAAATACTCCTTTGAAAATGGAATTGTAGTCTCCTCTCTAAGTCCTTATACAGTGACTTTGTCTTGCACCTTGTAAAAAAGCCTTGCTGTCTGTCATAGAACCCACTAATTATATTCAGTGTTACACAGTAAACATGTGAGAGGATACTGGATCTGAATACAGATTTAATTAAGGGACTAGTGGGTTTTAAAGGCAAGAAAGTCTAATATGGTGACCATTTTTTGAAATCTGCCAGGTGAAAATGAATTTAGATTTTTAAAATAATGAAATTTTAGGTTATCTATTTTAATAATAAGATACATGAGTAAGTGTGAACATGATGTCTTAATTTTAATTTAACCATTTAAAAGATTGCTTGTTAGCTGAAATAGTTTAAATATGTTAAAAATTTTGTATAGTGTGGGGAAAATGGCTTTTGTGTAATCTCTAAGCTCCAGTCTTTGTTGAGGAAAGGTTTATGTGGAGAAGGAAGCCTATGAAAAGCCATCAAAACCATATCAAACAGCTTCTTGGTCTGAATCTTCTTCACGTTGAAGCATCTTCTCACATTAATGCATTATGCTAAGCATATCAATTAAGGCATGATTTACAGCAAGTGACTTTGTAAAAAATTGATACTTGTAACTTCTTGCAGCTACCAGATGCATTTTGTCATGGTATGCCTGGCAGTGTGGCCCAAAGCTCTGCACTACCTTCGCAAAAGGGGGCATAAACCTTCAGTTTCTGCTCAAAGTAGACGAATCTATATGCTAGAATGGAAAGTATGTGTTCTTAGCAGAGTTTAGCAGTTTAACATCTCCCTGCATTCCTCTGAGGGGATTTATGGCTGCAAGGCTCATCTTGAGGCTTCACTGGAGGTTTTGTTATGATTGCTGTACTGTTGCTGTGCCAGATAGTTTGCCTGTCCTCTAATCCCCATTTCAGTGGCAATCTGAAATGCACAGCTAACGCTTCCAGTAAGTGTTAGTTAGGAGATAGAGCTAATCACCCTCCATACTCAATTACTGCTCTTGTGGAGACAAAAGCATTTGGAGCAATGTTAGCCTAAAGCCTATTCAGGCACTTAAATTTTCCCAATAAGCTTTTTATCTTTAATATAGCTGTTGTACTAAATCTGGCTGAACAGCAAAATCTTCAGAGTCATCCAGCAGAATAAGCTGACACTGCCAGCAGTGTTGCAGGAGGCTCTCTGGGCAGTGGACTGATCGGCTTTCAGCACTGTTACTCTACAGACCCTCGTGGGACCTGGAATCCAGAGCTCCTACAATGCCTGCAGTTGCATAATTCACCTTTTTATATGAGCTCAATGGAAATCTCGCTGGAAAGCAACACAGAAATCAACAGCAAAGTATTAGTGCATCCAGTATATTCAAAATACATTAATTATTAATTAATTTTTCTCTTGAGACTCCCAGAAAGTTCAGCTTCCATTTCACCTGTGTTTTCTGCAGATGAACACCAGCTTTCTGTCAGCTTGCAAGAACCGCTTCATGTGTGGAGCCTTACTATATACTCAAGCAAACATACATGTCCTTTAAAGCGCTTTTTTCCCCTGACAGCTTGGCAGGCAGTGCTGCCATACTTTATTACACTTGCAGTTTCAATGGGAACGTTCTCTAAAGGATGGTGGCTCCAGCTGATCCGCTGAATGCTGAGCACGGAGTTGTAATTCAGCAGCACGGGGGAGGGCTGTGCTCGCACAGGGCACCGCTTACTGCCTGTTGCTTAATCAGCATGAAACTATTAGCAAATTCTTGCCATCTCAGCTATAATGTACTGCTAATAGGTTTGCTTTATTGCATAGGACAGTCAAAAAAGCCTGGAATGTTTTAGTAATTTTGAATAAGCATAACATTCCTCTTAATGAAGTTTGACAAGGTTTTCAGAACTCCCTCACGCTGTATAACAAGAGTACCATTACACATTCCTGTGTTCAGTGTGCTGGTAATTTATTTGTGTCTTTTGCAACACAACTCTTCTTACATGAAAGCTTTTACATTAGAATTTCAAATTATGTTATCTTGCAAAATAGATTCCTTGTAACAAAAGCATCTGTATGTTTTTAGTCCATTTAAACATACTCTCTAAATTAAGTCATGGTTTTACACTTGTCAGAAGATTTTGTAAATCCTACTTCGGTAAAAAAAAAGTCACACAAATTATTTGGGGTTTTAAAAATTAATTTAGATTATGTCTCACTCCCCAGTATTTTGGAACGTGCTTTGCAATCTGGAGCACGCAGTGCACGGGGGAATGTGTGTGCTAGTGTGGCCTCTTTCACTTGGATCATCACGAGTAAGATTCAGAGAGGGTTAGTGCCAGATATCTGAATCTGACTGTTTCTTTTTTCTCCCTGTCTTTTGTTTAAGGGCAGGGTTTGGGGTTTTTTTTTTTTAAGGCTGTTTAATAAGTTCTTCATTTTACTGATATATTGGAATGAATCTCTGATATCTAGGGCTTGGATGATTTTCAGTTTTTTCTTGTCAGCAGTGAAAAATGGTGTTGCACGGCAGAAGGAATTCAGTAATGTCAGTTAATTTTACTTTTAGTAAGTTGTGAATTTATCTTAAAATCATAGGAGAAGTGAAAAGGGTCACTGTGTTTACCCATTCCCCAGTGTGGGACCAGACAGTGAGCCCAGGCAGTCTGCATGGTGGGCAGGAATGTGACAAAGAACTCTGCTTCCTAGTTTTATTGCAGGGTCTGGTTCACTTACGGCTGCTCTCACTCATTTCTCTTACTTCTGAGAGTCTTATCTCATTCCTGGAGCTCAGAATTCAAAAAACGTTTTTATGGTCTTAATCCAGCAGTGCTTCTCATGGTCAGAATGGCTCTGCTTTGAATGCAGTGCCATCCCTGGGAAGACCAGTTGCAGTCTTTATGATCAGTGCATCTTTAGCAGACCCTCTCTGGATTGGTATAACTGTGACAGCAGGCTTTGGGAGATGGAGTCTACTTCAAATATCAAAATACTTGACCCCCTTTCCTCACACACCTCCTCCTCCTCCTCCGTTCTGGCAGGCTGTACCTCTTTGTTTCAGCTCTTCATAAGAGGCCTTTCAACCTCAAACTTTGAGAAGGAGCTGCAAACAAGCAGGGGGATTTCTCTTAAACATTTGATTACAGTAGATGTTCATGCTTGTCTGAGTGAATGAAATCCACACAGAAAACTAGAGTAAGACTTTTTGTGTGTGTCCTGTTACTTACACAGTTGGCATCTACAGCAAACACAGCATTTTTTCTTTCATAGATAGTACCAA
>VYZP01006613.1:0-40540 GCA_013400635.1 Hypocryptadius cinnamomeus | reverse complement strand
TCTTAAATAATTCTTCCAAAAGGCACGTTTCTATTTCATATTTTAAGTGTTCATGGAAAATCAGGGAAATCTGGTTTATTTCTTATAGCAATCACAGTACATAAATGTCAGGCCATTTGCTGTAGCATCCCTATGAAGGAAAGGTGCTGAAGAAGAAATTTGCCTCAGGCCTCAAATTATATCGTGCTGGAACCTGAATCACATTTTTTTGAAAGCTCCTAAAATGCGTGGGAGAGGGTAATGATCTGTGCTAAGATAACACAAATAATTTTCTTAGTCTTCACAGGCTGATATTAATTGGTCCTGAGCACGGCTTTAAATATGTGACATTAAAGAAGCACATGGTAACCCCACAGGGACAAGCTGCCCAACATTTTGCATCCTTGTTTTGTGCTCCTGGCCACGTGATATTGACTCTGGAACAGCAGGCAAGATGTTTTAATTGCACATAAATAATTATGTAAATGTAGATAGCAATGCTTGTTGAAATTAATCTTTCATTATCACTGTGGAAAAAAAAAAAAGGAATGGCAATGAGATGAGATATTGCTGCTGAAAGCTGAGCTGAAATTCTGTTCCATTTCTCAATCAGCCTTCATGAAATGTGTTTGATAATATCAATTCACCCCACTGGATAAATCTGCCTGGGGGAGGAGACACTTCCCAGGGAGGGCAAGGAATATTTGTAATAATTAAAGGCCCATCAAGACATCACAAAGCAACTTCTGGAGGAGGTTAAACTGCTTTTATTCACATTTGTGAATAAGGAAAGAGTGACAAACAAAAGAGACATTTAAGTAGAGTTACTAAAGAGGAATTGAACATTGAAAACATGAAAACCCCTCCCCAAAAATAGAGGTACCTGGCTGGCTCTGCATCATTCTCCCACCAGGGATCACTGGTGCAGGTTCAGCTCCCAGGGCTCCACAGCAGGAGCAGTGCTGGGAAGAAAACTCCTATTCCCAGTGCCTGGCAGGATGTGTGAAATGAATTCCTAATCCTGGTTTGGGGCTCTGGACCCAGGGATGGGGATGGCCCCAGCTGCCCCGTGGGTGCCACATCTTCCCTCCAGGGCTGCCCCTGCCTTGGAGCTCTGGGGACAAACGCTGGCATTCCAGGGCAGAGCAGCTGGAGGATCACAGGAGCATCACAAAAACAGCTGAGGGCTTTTTCTGACCTTTTGCCCTTTACTTGATTGCCTGTTTCTTTAAAGAAAGTTTACTTTTTTTTTCCTTGTTCTTTAGTTTTTTTCTCCTGCTATCCCCATGAGGCATTCTTTCCTCTGAGTCATCCACACCATAAAGAAATTACTGTTTGGCTCAAAGTTCTGCTCCCATGCCTGGAATCAACATTTTTTCAGTGAGAGATAGGAAATGAGCTGAATTTGTGGGTGATTCACCATTTAATATTTTGACCTGAGATGTGTTTTTATCACTAACTTTAAGAGAAAAGAAAATCCTACAATAAAATACCTGAAAGGCCAAAGCTGCATGGGACAGGAGCATATACACGTTCTTTAATTGTTTCTTCACATTATATACAGTAACAATCCCTTACATCTCTGATCTTACATTTTATTAGGATTATTAATGTGACTAATTCCATTCCAGAATGGCACCTTAAATATTTAAAATACCCTTAAGGAGCATATTTTCTGGTGCAGCTCAGAAACGTGGCATTGTTTATGCATTTATTTTTTTTAATGTGCGTATGATACGACATACTAAAGCGTTTTTTTTCAACATCTGTTTCACCTGGATGCAAAAATCGTGTACATATAAAAACAGAGCAGTCCTGTGCACTAAAGCCCAGTTACAGACTGCCCAGAGGCAGGATCTGGACCATAAAACAGCTGAAACTTTTCTAAACACCCACATTTGCCCATTTTAATCCAGTGCTGTCAGGTGGGGTGTTGAAACAGATCCTCTCTGCCTCCAGGGCCATCTCTGGCTGTGTCCAACCCTTTGTGGTCCAGCACAAACAGCACTGATGTGCTCCTCATGTGGGGGTCTGGGTCCACTCACAGCACCTCTGCTGGGCTTAGGATCCCTCCAGGGATCCCAAAATCACAAACCCCATGGGCCAGCTCTTCGTTTAAAGGAGAGAAAATAAAACTCTGAAAGCCTTGCTTCAACCTGCTGCAAGTCACTTTCTAAAGTTAGATTTGGACATTTAGATCATATAAAGCAGATGCTGCCACAAAATTTGTTTGGATGTAACCTCACTGCAGCACTTCTGCCAGTAGAAACAAATTAGAAAATTATGCCTACCTCCTCAAATCCTTCTGATTTATTTGTTTCAAACCAAAGCAGTTGCAGAAAGTTCTTAAGTAGTGCGTCTCCATCCCTGGCAGGTATTTATGAAGAAGGCAATGATTTCAATTTCAGCTGCAGGAAATGGAACACATCTGGGATAAAGAACTGTCTTTCATGGTGTCCATCACTTCGGGTGAAAGGGAATGAGAAGGAAGATGAAATGAGGAAATTAATTTCCCCCCAAAAAACCACAATATATATTTAAAATATACATATAAACTAAAATATTGTTCAGAATGTTTTCTTTTGGTTGAAATGAACATTATGTGTGATGTTCTCCCAGAATAGCTCCTGGAAGTGAAGAGGGGTTTTGCAGTGCAGCTGGTGTTCCCAATTTCACTGATATTCTTGCAACCATGAAGAGATGAAGCTGCCTCTCCGTGCTCCATTCAAGCACACAGGGGAAAGGAGAAGCTACCAATGATTTTTTGTCCCATAAAAGCCACCCAATATATGCACAGTGTTGCTAAACTGGTTTTTTTTTTTCACCAATGCACGATTTTTAGCTGGGAGAAAGAATGGATTTGAAAGCCTCACACCCTGGAAGCAGCTGGATCATCATGTACCACCCAAAAAAACCTCAAATGGTGTCAAACAACCAGAGCCCCTAAACTTTCACTTACAAGCAACAACATTTGAAGGCATCCATCATTTTTGGAGTCTGATTAATGAGTGTGAGTGGCAGTGTGTACAACCAGCACCTAAAACAGCTCTAACATTTTCCACTTTCTGCTTGGCTGTGACTACTTTAAACAATTGCTTCAGCAGGTTTGAAGCCCAGCTGGGCATATGAGGTGCTGCTGGTGGCCAGGGCCCTGTTGACCATCACTGGACACGTCAGGGATGGTCTCTGGGTGCCCAGACACGCTGGGGCTGCTCTGGATGCTGAGATGTCCTGGAGGCTTCGCTCCCGCTCCTCACCGGGTGGAGATGAGGGCATCTCTGCTCTACACTCACAGGGACTGTCCCCAGCTCAGTCTGTTAAACTGATTAAAAGCAGACCCATTCTCAGCCTTTTTCACCCTGGATGAGTGATTTCAGGAGGATGCAGCAGCTCCTGCAAACCACGACACGGCTCGAACCCGGCTCTCGCAAGCCCCGCGCAGGAAACGAGACCTCAATGGCATTTCTGTCTCATTTCTGGAGGAGCCCAGCCCCGTTCCTCTTCCTTTTCAGAGCATGAACAATGTGCAGAACAGTGGATATACATTGCTCCTGCGAGCTGGGGTTTTGTCCATTGTTAGTGCAGTGGAAAAGACAGACTTTTCACACAGTTTTCTTTGTAAAGCCACCAGTTGCACACAAGCAAGCGCCAAGTCAGGTCCACAAAAACAATGAAATGACATGATTAAAACTTGCAATTCCTCTTAATCCAGGGCCCTCTGGCATGAGCATTATAATAAAGCCTTAAATAAATAGTTATAAGAGCCACTTCTGTCATCACATGGCTGAGGCAGAGTGGAAAACCATGCAAAAATGAGGTGTCTGCATGTTCTGTCTTCTTGTTGGCAACTGCACCCTGCAATGTGCTGTTGAAAACAGCTTTTTAAAGTTGTGATAGTAAATGCCACCATCAGGTTCGTCATGATTCTCATCTCACTCTCACCCAGTGAGCATAATTTATTAATAATCTGATTTTATATGAATTCAAGGTGTGAAGATTCAGCTTCTCTGAATTACCCCCTTGGGGAAGAAGGACAGAGGGAAATGAACATCAAAAGTGCTCATTTCAAAAGTGCCCCTGCTCTGCTCAGATGCTGCCTCCACTTGGGGCTCTTTCAGAGGATTTAGAGGCAGGCAGAATTTTATTTATTTTTATTTAGAACGAGTTATTGACAGCTCTGGAACTCTGAATCAGAAGTTTCCAGAAAGCAGCCCATTAATAACTGGTGCCTGTGTGAGGAATTGATTAGCTCAAGCCATCCAAGTGTCACAGGCAGCCCAGCCTCCCTCCCTAATCAGCCTGGGTCGTGCCCAGACAAGCTCCATCCTCTGCAGGGAGGGAAACCAGCAGGTCTCACGTATGAAAAAATAGAAAATATGGAAAGATTCACCCAAAGCACAGCTGTGATGCAGAATTTCGTGCTGAGGGGACTGAAAATGTTCATGTTTGGACACGAGACCCAGAGGGAAATTTTGCAGTATGGTTTGGTTCACAACAAAAGAGGATCTGGGGCTTTCCAGTGGCACCCATGCTGTTGGGATGATTTAAAAGGTCACAGTGAAAAATCCATTTGCTGGATCCTCATCTGGCTTTCCACCATGACCCACAGGATGAGGGAGCCCACAGAGCACAATTAATTGGTGCCTTGGAGTTCATGTCTGCTCAGGAGATGGAATTTCAGAGCATTTCAGTGCATTTCTTACTTGTTTTCCTTAAACTGAGATTTTCCAGTGTGGGTGCACCTTTCAGGTGTGGCACATTATTTGGGTGAGAGCTGAGATGGGATTCAGTAAAAGCCAGCCAAGCCAGAGGCAGGGTGCCCCTCAAACAGAGAAGGTGCTAAGGAGAACTCATGCTTATTTACCATGGAAAAAAGCAATTCAAACAACATGTTTTCCTCAAGATTCAAGGCAAACCTGCTGTTTAACTCCTTTAATACCAAAGGCTGCTGAATTCCCAGGCAATAGCATGGCTGAGACACATCACCATTTCCTCTTCAGAAAATGGAAATGGTGTACAATTGTTCTTTTTTCTTTCTTTCTTTTTCTTCTTTATTTTTGGTGGGAAAAACAATTTCTGAACTCCTTCACCACTTTCTGAGGGGAGCTACAATGGAGCTCAGCCAGCTGTGACCTTTCACAGCGTGGGGGAGGAGATATGATGGAGTTGGAGCTCATTTCTCATTTGCAATGAGCCCTTTGCAAAATAGTACCTGTGTTTCCAGGGCACAGTTACTTGAAGAAGCAAATAATTAGTTTTTCTTTTCCATTTCATCCAGAAGCCATGGCAGTGGCTCTGTTAAGCCAACCCATAATTTTTTTTTAATGTTTATTATTATTTATTCTTATTATTGTGCCTCTTTAATATATGTATACTCTTTGCAATCCAAGCATTTACATCACTTTTAAATGCATCACCAAAAGGCAGCTTATGGAAAATGCTGATTGAAAACATGGGAAGTTGCATCAGAAACAGATTTTTTTTTCTCTTGCCTTCTGTGGATGGTGATTTGCTCCACTCTCAACTATTCAGGGAAATAGCAGGGAAAATACATTTCCTTTTCTGCTGAGTGCCAAGTAAACCCCACGGATGGCCAGCTTCAGTGTTATGGTGATCCCTACCACCTTCTGCCAGCTCAGAGTCTCCTTTATCTCAAATGGTGTGTTTCCTATTAATAATTACTCAACAAAAGCTTGGTTATGTATTATTCATTATTCATAGCTGTTTTTTTTAAAGTCGTTGACACCACCTGCACTGAGCTCTGCAAACCAGCCCTGAATCAGCTTTCACAGAACTCTGCCAGAGCTGAGTGTCACCAGATGAAAAATACAACCCTTACTGCAAAACTGTTTTTTTCTTTTTTCTTCCTAAAAGTTTGCTGCTTTGTTTCATGCTAGTAAGCAACTTTTTGTTCTTCCTCTGCCTGCAATTGTGTTTATTTGTTAATGCTAGAGACAGAAGGAGAATGCTGCTGTAAGAGTGGAAACAATCTTAAATCATCTTCAGCCTGGCTTGCATCTGCCATGGTCTCATTTGTCCAACAGAGGCTAAATGGGTTTGTAAATCCCACAAAAAAAGTCAAAGTGAATCAACTGTGGACTCAGGAAAGAGTGTCAATGATTACAGAATGCTAAATCACGTGTAAGACAGCTTTCTTTTCATTTACATCCAGTTCATTAGTGTGAGTAGTAAAACCAAAATCTCAAATACACCTTTTAGTTCATGGAGAAAATAAGGGCCCAATTTAACAAGGGTGGTTTATGCAGTTTAATTTTATTTTCTGCCCACAAACAAGGGAAAAAAAAAAAAGAAAAGAAAAAACCACAGACCTGTCAGGAGCAAGATGCCCCTTCCCAGTGCTGTGCCAGGTGCTGCTGCTCCCAGCACAGCAGGAAAATACGGCTGCAGCCTCTGCCCCTGCATTTATGAGCACAAAAAGGGTTTTTATGTCATTTCAAGCATTCAGATTCCACCTTGTAACAAAGCAGGAACCTTGGGTGCCAGGCTGGAAAACCAACCAGCCACAGGAGCTCTGCATGCACAGGGCTGAGGCTGGGCAGGGGCTGGAACAGGGGCTCTGGTGGGTCTTGGGGGGATGTGGTGCAGGGAAGTATCCTGAAATCACCTTTTCCAGCCAGCCTGCCAGTGCATTTGTCATTCCCTTTCAATCATTTCACTTTGATGGGATCAAAGACAGCGTCCGCTCAAACATTAACTTCAAGCACTTCAATAAAGGTGTTGCTTTTTATTTGCACAAGTTCTTGTGGTTTTTTTTAAATTCACTTGCTTAAAAATTATTTCTTCCCTTCCTCCTCTTCCTCCAGTGTCTCAGGATTGAGGTGAGCAGCAGACACTTCTTAGTCTTGGTTTTTGTGACAGTTTGGTAACCTGGTATCTCCTTACCCTGGAAAGATTCTCACCACAAAGAAGGTGCCATTCTCAGTTAGGTAAGAGGAGCACCTCGTTCTGGTCTCCAGCTTCCCCAAACACACAGCAGAAACACTTGCTGTCAGTTTTAGAGAGTTTCTAAATGTATTTGTTGTCCTTTTATGCTCCTTCCAAAATTTCTACACCTCGAGCTGACAGCAGTGCAAATAATTGCAGGCCCTGAAATGAAAGGTTTTAGGGAGGCAAAGACAGACAGAGTGAATAAAGTTCCAGAAACTTTCCAAGTCATTTGTCAGATGGTTTTTTCTCTGTAGCAGGAGGCTGGCAGCAGTGACCTGTGCTGGGAAATGCTCAGTGCACCAGCCTGGCCTTGGTATTTGTAGGCTAATTTTTGTTTTGAGTATAACCCTTGACTCATGGAAAAATAATCTAAGTGTTTTGGGCTGGTCCCTGACTTGATCTTCCCTCAATTAAGGACTGTCTGTTTCAAAACACGCGTGGAGGAGCTTTCATGATAATGTTTTTATCCTCCTGTGCTCTCTGAGAGGCAGAAGTGACTGGAAGGCAGCTCCCAGCAGCTGTTTGCTGTGTGGTGCCTGCTGGGCTTTTCCAGAGAGCAGAATTCAGCCACAGCTCCACCAGACCCCTGTGCTGCTGTGCTTAAACCAAAAGTGACATTTCATGTTAAAAATTTATGCTGTGATGTGGAATTAACTCAGCCAGTTTTAACCAGAGCACTACAAGAGTTGCTTTAGGGGAATGGCAACATCCCTCTGAATTTACTGTGCTGGAGGCACATCCCCCAAACAAAATCCAACCTGCTAAATTTAGTCCGGATAGGAAATTAGCTGGAGGTTAAGTAAAGTTTTCTGCTACTTTGTTTTGTTTTTAGGTTACCCAAGAGATGTTCCTTCCTGGAAAGGGAAATAGGACAGAGATACAGAGCTGTTTTTCAATCCCCTCGTTTACATGGACTCATTTCAAGTGGGTTTTATTGTGTGTTTGTGATTTAAACCTTACCAGCCCCTGTTTTCAGATGGAAGGATTTGAAATGCCAATGCCAGGTCTGTGTGCAGCCCAGCTCCCCTCAGTACCTCTCTCCTGGATAGAGGGGCACCTTCCTTCCACTCTCTGACCTACTCTGAACATAGGTGGACAAGGTAATGGTTTATTTTTAAAAAATTCCTTTGCACCTAGTAGTTAGAATCGGTATTTGTTGCAAAATTGGATTCCAGAGGAGATGAAAAATTATAAACTTTGCTATGTAATGTCTAAGCCAGAGGAGACAGTGCTTCTCAATCCAGCAACTCCAGCCAAAGCTCAGTGAAATCTAACCCACAGACTTTCTGGATTCCTATTTTATCATCCACCCTAACATTTTTGCTTGGACATCATTTTGCTTAGAGAGACGCTTCTAAACCTAAACCCTGGAGCTAAGCAGCCACGACTGCCTGTGTGTCTGCTTCCATACACCAAACCAGAGCTGTAATTCCTGCCCTTTTTCCTTAAAGACACCAGTTTTCTTTGGGCACATGTCATCTTCTCCTGCCTGCTGTGTTTTGCAATAATCAGGTAGGAGTATCTGTAGGAAAGCACACAGTGACAGGTTTATTTACTGATCCGGGATATAAATCTCATTGCCTAAGCAAACACAAACTGTTTAAACAGTGGTTGGAGCAAACATGAAGGATGAGGTACACTGGAAAGGATTCTAAAAATGCTCTGAAAGTTAGGGCTTGGTGTTTTGGGTTGTTTTTTTTTGTTTTGTTTAACAGAGCTATACCATCATTTCATATAACTTCTGGGAAGGTGCTGGGGGAGAAAGAGGAACCTCAGCACTTGTATAGGAAGGGGTCTTTTTCTGGCTAGTGGCTACCTGTGCTGCTGGGGAGCTCCTGCAGGGAATTTGTCATTCTAAAGCCTCCTGCAGCCCAGAGATGTCACAAAAGCCTGCATGGAGGGAAACCAGCCCTGGAGAGGAGGGCTGGTCCTGTTCCACTTCTCTGGAACTGGGATCTGTAGGGAAAAACTGGCGAGGAGCCGGCACCGCGAGCCGGGGACTTCCAGAGCTGTGGTGAGCCAAGGGAAAGGGCCCTGCAGAGCAACCTCCCTCTCAAGGCTGCTGTTTACTCACTCCAGGATTGTTCTTCCAGAGGAAGCAGTGGGAATGTGCAGTTCCAGAGCAGGAAATGCCACTGTCCCAGCAGTGCTGTGGGTAGGGATACGGGGCTGAGGGTGGCATCGGGCTGGACCGGCGGCTCTTGAGCTCCTGCAGCTGGAGGGGCTTGAAGAATGAATTCTTCCAGTGCCTCAGCCTGCAAGGAGCTGGAGGGATCACCTCCAGAACAGACATAGAAAATGTGGGAGGCTGTTCCTTGAATCTCAGATTGCTGCTTTTGGTAATCACGGAATCACAGAACGGTTTGGGTTGGAAGGGACTTTAATTAAAGTTCCACCCTGCTGCCATGGCAGGAACACCTCCCACTGTCCCAGGCTGCTCCAAGCCCTGCCCAACCTGGCCTTGGGCACTGCCAGGGATCCAGGGGCAGCCACAGCTGCTCTGGGCACCCTGTGCCAGGGCCTCACCACCCTCCCAGGGAACAATTCCTTCCCAAAATCCCACCCAACCCTGCCCTCTGGCAGTGGGAAGCCATTCTCCCTTCTCCTGTCACTCTATGACCTTGTCCAAAGTCCCTCTTGTCCAAAGTCCCTCTCCAGCTCTCTTGGAGCCCCTCGAGGCACTTTAGGCTCTAAGATCTCCCTGGAGCCTCCTCTTCTCCAGGCTGAGAAGATCCCATTTCTCTCAGCCTTTCCTCCCAGCAGAGCTGCTCCATCCCTCTGATCAGCTCTGTGGCCTCCTCTGGACTGGCTCCAACAGGTCCAGGATCTTCCTGTGCTGAGGGCTGGATGCAGCACTCCAGGCAGGGTATTACATCCTAAAAAGTGCCTTGAAGTCCTGCTCTGATTAAGGCCAGAAGGGTGTGAGAAAAAGCTCTGCCCTGCAAAGCTTCTGCCTCCCTGTTGCACATATAAAATAGTTTTTGTGGTACATCTTCTGGGATATAAGGTACCTGTGAGTGATGCTAAAAAGTAGAGGACAGAAAGAAAGAAATTTTTAGTTTAGTGGATAGACCACTGTTGTCCTCACATGCACTTTATAAATAATTTTTTGAGTTTCTGAAGATTTCTGAGGAGTACATTATTCAAAACATCCAGCTCTTCCTCCTGAGACTGTGTTCACTGACATAAAACGCTCACAGGATTGAATTATTAATATTTTTTCCAGTACCTCAGAGTTTTTTCTGCTCTGTACAACATGTGCAAGTTCACCCCTCAAAATGACAAGATGGAGCTGAATGTCCCCTTGACCATGGCACCTTTCCATAACATTTCTTGCCAGCTTTCCTCAGGACCTTTGTTTTTACAGCCTGGTTTCATCACAGCTTTTCCCCACATGGTTCCTGATAAGAGAAGCTGAGGATGCTGCTTTTAAAAAGGAAAGAGGAAAAAATCCCACAAAACCAAACCAAACAGCAGAATTGCATTATGAATTTCTTGTGCATGTGCTGGCTTAGAAAAAAGGCCTGTCCTACAGCTCCCAAAATTCCACCTCCTTGGATCTTCCTCAGTCCTCTGCACCACTGGAAAATGCCATTGCAAAATGGCACTGTTTAAAATCATTTTCTCCTCAAGGTGCAGCCACTTTCCTTTCTACTGAATGATGATGGTACAAGAGGGCACAGCAATTTTTCCTTGCTGCCAGAGATTTGTTGTGGTGTTGGAACAGGTACATAAAGCAGACAAACAGGAACAATAGAGTATACAAGTCTCAGGATTTCTCCTGCTTCTCAGGAGGTCCCAATGTGCTTCATATGTAATGTGCAGATTTCTGGAAAATTATGAATCACGTACTTCTTTTCCTGTAAAAATGTCAGCTGTTCTCTAGGATGGCAAATCTGTAATTCCTTCCATAGAGCAAAACAAATTAAGTAAGACTAATGAGAGTGGTAGGGAGAACATTTTGAAGAATGGGAAGGAAAACAGATTGATTGCTGCAGATTTTGCAGCACATCTGTGACGGGGAAGGGAAGAGGGGCTGGTTTCATGTGGATACGTGGTCCATGCATGGGACTGGAGCACAGTAACAAAAAGGATTTATCACACACCACTTCGTTCTGATGGTGACTAATAGGGGATTTATTAAGTATGCAGGCTGCTTTAATACATCTTCCTGTTGACTTTAGTCCTGTTTGCACTGGATTAAGGATTGTCTAGGGCAAACCAGGTGAGACACCAAAGAAATTGGCAAGGACCTTTCAGCAAACACTGTCCATCCCCTGAGTGTGAAGGTGCCAAACACCAACAGTCCCAAGGAGGGGGTGTTGTACAGACAGGAACAAACTCGTGGGTGCTTGAAAATGCCTTCATGGCCTTTGCAGTGCTACAAAAACACATTGGGTGTTAAGTTTCTTTGTGAGATTTGCCCTTTATTGAGATTATCTGTGTTTTTCTTCTTTAATCATCTTTTGTGAGCCAAAACACAGCAAAGGAATAATTCCCATTTATGAGCTCTTCTCTCAGGTGAAACTTCATCATGCAGCTGGAGTAAGTAGAATTCCCATAGCAAAAATGGCATTTCTGCCTGTTTGTGAAATTCCCTTCATTTAAAGCAGTAATTTGATGTTGAGAAGAAAGGCAAACAATTACAGCAATCCCTCTCTGTGGTACAAGTACATTCATGCTTTGTCTGCCTTCTGCCTGCAAAGACAATATTTACATATGCACACAAATCACATCACATATTGAACTAGTGCTAGGACTGCAAATATTAAAGCTGGACTATTTTGTTTATGTTTTAAAGACCTGATGATCGGGAAATGCCAAGGCATTGATAAAATCGACAGCTGCCAGGTGATTTGCAGGGCCCATCTTCAGGAAGTTGCTTTCTGAACATCTGCAGACATTAAGCAATAAGGAAATTTATTTCATTGGCACCTTCCTAATGAAGCCCTGTATCATCCAGCAAGGAATGAAGAGGAGAGCTGTGCTGGTACCCAGTGTATTTTCTTCCTGAGGAGCAGGTGAGGCTCTGGGAGTGTAAAGGGCAGCACAAAGAGTCTGTCTGCCTTCAGTAGCAAGCTGCATGTTGACATGCCAATGAAGAAGATTATCATGGTACACATGCTGCCATTTAATTATGCCCTTTCCTGTAAAGAGCCTGGCTTTAATTAAATGGCAAAACAAAGTGAGAACTTTTCTCCAAGCCATTTTGAAGTGCTCACTTCCTCCTCTGTGTGCTGCGGTTTATTAGATTTGAATGAGTAATGGGGTGGTTTCATTTGTTTAGTAAAATTAAAGTGGTCGGTAACAATTTCCTGTCTGAGCAAACTGTGGGCTGATTAATAATATTCGGGATGGTGGTGAACAGGGGTTTTTTTGCAGCACACAGGTTGTGCTGCCTAGCTGCTGCTGCTGCTGCTTGGGGGTTTCCAGAACTGCTGGTGCTTCACCAGGCTCAGCCTCAGCTCTCACTCAGACAAAAGCTGTGCTTCCAGGGCTGGGCTGGCCCAGGAGCAGCTTGGAAAGTGCCCTCAGAACTGAGCACCAAGGCAGTGTGGAGGAGATTTTGAAGCAGAATTGATCTTCCTTCTCACCCAAACATTTACTAATTTGTGTTTGCAGGGCCAAGCCTGGGTGGGGTGTGAGCACTGGAACCACCAGGTCCAGCTTTGGAGGGGGCATCTCTCATTTGGGATGTCAGAGAAAGTGTTTGCCTGGTCCTCTCCAGCCTGTTCTCCACTGCTGCTGTAGGGATGGCCACCCTTACATGGGATGTCTTTACTTTCCAAAGAAACACATCCTGCTTTAAGCTGCATCAAGCGACTTCACAGAACTCCCTGATTCTGGGTGAAAACTCCAGAGCATCCCATTCATTTGAACTAACAGCAAAAATGGGAGGGAAATCAAATCCATTGTGCAAACCTGGACATCAGACTCAGTATTTTCACTCCTCCTGAAAATCTCAGAGTACTTTACCTCTGTTTATACTCAAAAAAGGCTGCACATAACCAGGGGCCACAGTCTCCCAACCTGAATTGCAATACCAGTTGACACACACAATATCTGGCCATTGGTTTTTCCCACATACATCACAGGTTTTTGCCTGAATTTTATTAGTTATCTCTTCAGAGAATCAGGCACACAGATGGGTGCTGACCAGCTCACCCAAAATCCAGAGTGACACAGTCCTCCTGCAACGGGCATTTGGGAGAGGATGAGCTCAACCACAGTTATTCCTGCTATGTCTGGATGCTGATGTGGTATTTCTGGTAAGTAAATGCTTACTGCTCATAAAACAGCTTGGACTCCGATATGACATATCAGGAAAAGAAAAAATTTAAGCATAGTCCATGAATTTTAAAATGTGGTGACAGACACAGAGGCAACACACCAGGCTTGTTGCAATACCTATTGAGTCTGTGACAAAAATGCTGTCTCCAATTATTGCTGTGCAGCTGATGAGAAATATAATGCCTTTGCCATCAGTAGGCAAATACAAGGGCCTGTCAGCACATAAGACTTCAAAACCCTACATCAACATCCAGCAGCTTGTTTAAAGAGCTGATTCAACAGGCTGCTGACATGGGGTTTTGCTAGATTTCTTCAGCCTTTACCCACTGATCTTCACGTCCACACATGAGCATTAACTCAGTTTGCACTTTCTGGAAGCTGCAGAGTGTTTCAAGGGTCACAGCTAGCTAGAGAGTTCATTAGCACAGATTCTGTAAATAAAATATTTGCACATCAGTGCCAGTCCTTCCTATAAGTGATGCCCGAGCATGTACAGCCTCCACAAGAATTGTTCCAGTCAAGGTTCAATTCTGAACTACTGGAGTTCCCTTGAATTTTACTGATGTTGGTGTTGAAAGGAAAGGCTTAGCACCTCAAGGAAAATGGTGGCACGTGGACTCAAGCCATCACAGAAAATTCTCATTGTTATCTCAGGATTGTAGTTCGCTGTCGCAGCGTTTTCAGCTCAGAGAACAAAAAGTAAAATCACTTCTGTGAAGGGAAAAGCACATGTTAAGTTGATCTATCTAAAAAAAATCCTTTAAAAAGAAGCATAGTTCTTTCCTTAATCACACTTCCTAACGCAGATAACACCGAGCCTTTGCACAGAAAGGAAGTCAGAGAAATGATGCCGTTCCACATGAACAAGCAGGTTGCGTGGGCGTAGCTGAAATCAGAAATTACACTAATAAATAATGTCTGTCCTCTGACAGCCCAAAGTGCTCTGCAAATGTTATTTCAGTGAAGCAACACGGATGGGCAAATATGTCCCCGTTTTAGGGCTCGAGGTTCAGAAAAATGTAACAATGCAATTGTGTCTGGCTGGAGGTGAGACACAAGGCCAAGGAAGAGCAGGAACGACACGCCTGTGTTGTGACTTGTAGACCTGTGGTTTAACCACCAGACAAGAAAGGGCTTATTAAAATTAACAGTATTAGAAAAGATTATGCTCCCCAGCAAAATACCAAGTTCCTGTGAAGACCTGTGAATCGCCTGCACAGCTTTTGCAAGAAGTTATTTAAGAGAGATGTCTGTGGTTCTCTGTTCGTTTGTGTCGGGGCTTTTGAATTGTTACACAGGAGTCAAACACATCTCTTTTCACCTCGTCTGCAAAGCTTAGATTGCAGGTAGAGATAAAAACTGTCTGCTTCACAGCAGGAAAACAAAGTGCTTAGAGCTACCCCTTCCCCATTTAAAAAGAAAATGTCTTTTTTGCTAAAAGTTCATAGCCATGAAATTGCAGATGTTTATCCAAGCCATATGCTTAGCCAGAAGTCATCTGAGAATCTTAAATTACTAAAAATCAGATTGATTCCTCCAGTATGGATCCTGGTTCAGGTCTGGGTGTAGGTGGTGAAACATGGCCAGCACTCCTTCCAAGTCACGCCACACATGCTCTTCTTCTTCCTTGAGTCAGACCTGGTGTTTCCTCCCTCGATGAAGTGATTTTAGCACCTGGTAGAGGTCTTGAAACTGGACCAGGACTGATCCATTTAGCCCATTAATCACGTTTGTCACGGAACAAAAATAAGCAACTGCAGCCTCTCCTCCTGTCATGCTCATTGGAAGGGTAAATTCAATCAGCAGCTTGTTTCCATTACCCACAGGTTCTTGCTGAAAATTGGCAACTTCCACTGCATTAAGGCACGGGCTTAGATGGCAAAACCTGGCTCTAGATTATAGGAAGAGAAAGTTTGGGGGTGTTCACCTCTCAAATTTCCTGCAGATCCACACATGTTTTCTAATTTCTGTTTGATTGAATAGTATTTTCCAAGCGGGTTCTAATTTTACACAAATCATGAATGAGCTTATTTTAGATCCGTTGTACAAATGGTTTTTTTAATCCTTCTGGGTTTACACAATACTCTCTGCCCTTTCTGACCCTCCAGCCTATGTTCCTTTGTCCTACCCCACTTCTGCACTTTAAATCTCAGTGCACAGCTCTTGGCAGCCTCTGGACCCTGCAGGTCTGACTTCTTCTGCAGCCACAGAGGGGACAAAACACAGCCTGATTCAAGGCAAGGGATCTTGTTTAATGCCACCAGATCCACAATTTGGGTATAAACAGTTCTTTCCAGGATGACTCTCTTTCAACATTTCTGTGTTTTATGAAACATTGTGCAACAAGGTGATACACAGAGAGGCAGGCTCAGGCCAGAACTGATGCAGCAGTGCCATCCTGTACTTGGGTTATGATTAATTTTGCCTTTCATCACATGAAACGTTGGCTATCAGTCTTCTTCCCCTCTTCTTCTACCTCAATAGCAGCAGAGACACTACCTCAGATATATTATGGTGCCATAAAGAAGGCTGATTACTTATTTAGAAGAAATGAAATGTGGCTTAATGGAGCATGTGTTGGGCTCCAGGCCAGTGAATGGGTTCTGGTCTTCTGGGCTTCAGTGCAGATGCTCAGGGTTTTCAAAGGCAAATCAGTGTCAACTCATGAACCCTTTAAAAGCTCACCTTGGCTCTTCCCCAGCTCCTCTGCTGGCTGAACTGCAGCCCTTTGCCCCACTCTCCCACCACTTGAGACGGGAGAAAAATGGGCTCCAGCTCTTGATGAGCTCCTTAGCCCTGCTGGACTCTAAACACCAGGCTCTTCAAACCTCACTCGCAGCCAGGAGAAGCCTTGCCCATGGGAGCCCGAGCTGCTGTCCAAGAAAGTGTTTCCCACACACTTGTGAGCACCCCAGGGGCACTGATGGATAGGTCACAGTAATGTTTGACCTTGCCCAAAATCTGGGCAGTGCTGCCCACGGCCCAGATTCCCGGCACGGGTTTTGCTCGGCGCTGGGCACGGCTCTCACCAACACGGATTGGGATGTCTCAAAGGAATTCAGCCTAAAACTCCAGTCTCTCATGTCTCTCCAAGCTCTCACTGCACTCTCCAGCAATCCCTCCACCATGGGGACAGAGCCCTGGTCAGAGATGAAAAGGAACATGTATCAAAATGAAACCACGCCGCTGGGGAATGAAGTCACGTAGCTATGGGAAAAACATGTGTCTGTGAAGACTTCCCTTGACTTTAGCACACACATTCTGCTTGTTATAAACTGTCTTTTTATATAACTTGACCCAACAACATCTGCAAAATTCTTGCCTTTTTGAAAGAGCTATGAATAGGTCACTGTTTGTTTCTGATTAAGCCTGATTCATTTATCATTCTGGTCAGCCTTTCATTCCTGTAAATACATTTACTCTCTAGTTTCTCAGTATTTAAAATACATGTTTCATAGTAATTCTGAGGTCAGGAGCCAGTCTGCCAACGACCATGTGCACATTTCTACAGCATAAAGTTTATTTTTTCTTCTTGCTAAAAAAAATGGCAGTATGCTTGCACTAAATCACAATTTTGAAAGGAAATTTATGGTAATCATTTCTGTAAAAGCTTTAGGTAATGGTTAATGGTTGGTTGAGTGTTTAACTGTAAACTGTTCCTAGGGATAATTCAATGAAAGCCCTGTTCAATTAGTTGCACAATTATAACATTGATATACTGTAGGAAGTGTAAAACATTTAGGGATAGCCATTAGTAGATAAACTGCAGAGGTAATAAGCTCCAAGTTTCCAAACATTGATTTTTCACATCTCCTTACACAGAAGTCAATTTTAAAGCAGAGTTAAGGCTAAAGTACATTTTATCAGAATTCAGAGCCTGCTGGCTAATTAAAATCAAATCTGAAAGAGCCTAAGAAACCCAAGGATGTGGCTGCCCATATGATAAAAATCAGCGGGGGTAGGGAAGGAGGGACATGTGGGGACACTGGTGGAGAGGACACGTGGTCCTTGGCTGCCGTCCTGCCCACTGGGCAGCTGACCCCAGCCCTGGCTCGCCCCAGGGAATGGCCAGGAGGACGTGGGAAGGAGCTGGGAGCCCCACAGGGGGTGGGAATAAGGGCCAGACAGAACTCTGTAAGCCTGATTACTTGGCTGCACAGAGAACAGCTTGGCTTTTCACAAGATTTCCACTTGAGGCATTGACTTTGTGGTTTCTGTGTATTTCCCAAACTGTTTTGGTTTCCTGCACCAGGTAAGCCCAAGGGATGTCCCAGGAAATGGAAGCAGGTTGACCCTGCTGTGTGACGCACACAGGAGCTGCTCCAAGGGCTCAGGGCACTCCTTAATCCCCAGCTCCAGGGGATTTCAGCTTGTGCCCATCTCACAGCTCTCTGCTCAAGCTGCTGTAAAACCAAGTGACCACATCACTTCTCCAACCAGTGTTGGACTAATTTGGGCTTGACAATGGAGGTGATAAATGAGTTGCCTCTTCTCTGCACAGCTGTGCTCTGATCTCGCTATGATTTCATCTGTGTTTCTAGAAATCTAGACGTTTCCAGAAATATCTGACTGAGTAATCTCTCTATGGCTCTTCAGCACCCCCAGCGGCTCCTACCACTCAGCCTGTTTGTTAAAATTAGCAAAACATTACATAAAGGCTAAGACAGTCCTCAGTGTGGTGTTGTGTTAAGTGAGTTCAGCTAAAGAGTGTTTTAACCAACACAAACTAAACTAACCTTCCAAGAACAGGCCGTGGGCAAGGCTGGGAAGTTGCAAGAAACATGAGGTAGCTGCTGGGAGAATGCAGACAGATGTCGGAAACATTTCTCCATCTGTAAACAAACAAACAGCCCGACACCCAAATCGGGCCAGTCTGGTGGAAAATATCAAAGTCATGACCTTCATCAGATGAAAGCAAACAGATTACCCAGCAGCAGCAGCAGCAGCAGCACTCACCGTTTTCCGTATCTCTGGGTACGCCGTGCTGGCTTTGCAGGCTTCTCCAGGGGAGATGAACCCAAGTGACCGCTCTGGGTTCCAGTGAAGGTTTTTCATTTCACAATCACCATCTGAAAGGGGACAGGCCAGTCTCTGTTTTTGTTTTCTTCCTGGTGATCTCTGTTTTTATGTCTACTCCATCATTTCCTTTTTTTTTTTTTGGTCTTGTTTCTCCTTCTCCTTTCTCCTCCTTTCCTCTCCAGTTTTACCATTTTCATTTAGTTTTTCTCTGTTCAACTCTTTAACTCCCCGAGAGCTCTGCATTTGTATAAAACTAAGTCCTTAATCCACCACTGTTATTTACACGTGCATTAGTTGAAGCAGCTGAGTTTAATATGTCACTTCTCATTCACTGTATCATATTCCCCAGCTACAAACATAGCCTATTGCAAATATAAAAAAATCCCCTCACATGTATTTTAAGTTCTTTCAGCCTTTCACATGGCTGAATGAATATATTAGACATGATAACAAAACCAGATGCAATTTCCAAGCCTTACTTTTAGTTCTGCTGAGGAACAGCCCCACCAGGATAAAGCTCCATTTATCTCAGCCAGGCATAGACTGTGAGTGTCTTATTGTTTTGGCCAGAGCTTTGAATAAATAATCATCCAGGATAGCATACATCCAATTTTGATTTCAGATGCCTCACTCCCTTCTAAGAGATGGTGTACAGAGTTGAGCTGCAGGAGAGGGATATTTTCAAATTTAGCAAACAGGAATCCTTTTTGCACATCTGACCTTTTGTGTGCCTGGAAGAATCCTGGTGTTTTCACAAAGCTGGTGTGTTTGTGAACAAGTGTGCAGCCAGGGCACCTCTGTTTGCCTACTTTACATGCCCAAAATCATATTGTAGCTCTTGGAATCATATCATAGCTCCTTCACAGACTCTCTCTGTGGCCTCAGACCCTCTTGGCATTCACCGCTGCCCAGACAGCGGGGGAGATGCTTCAGTGGGAAAGTCCCATTGTCAGCAACGGGGATTTCAATCCCCTTTCTCCAGCTGCCCCCTGGGATAACACCACCTCAAATTCACCCCCTACCATCCTGTGCTGCCCACAGGATAAAAATCCCCTGAATCCCAACCTCAGCAGTTTCTGCTGACCCCGTTTGCCTCCAGCAAGGCAAACACGGAGCAGAGCGGAGGTGGAAAGCCGAGCTTTGCGTTAAGCAAGAGCGCTGTGGGACCCTGCAAAGGAAGATATGTTTGTGTGCTGCTCGCCCTGGCGTGCCTGTGCACGCTTGTGCTGCATTCCCCAGGGAAGCTGGGCTCCAGGGAGCCGTGTGGGAAGCTGCTGCTCCATTCCTGTCTTTGATAAAGTGGTGGTTGAGTCCACCTAGGAGAGCGCAGCTTTTGCGGTCTTTGTTTTGGCAAGGCGGCTCTGCAAAACTAAACTGAGTTCCCTGCTTTGTAAGCTGGGGTGATTTTAAAATCTCCTACTGCTTTTTGAAGTTAGTTGGGACAATTAAAGTTGAGGAGAGGCGATAAGTAGCAAAAGGCAAATTTCAGGCTACAGGCAGTCTGCATGTGCCTGGGATCTGCCTGGTGAATGAAGTGAAGCTAAAGGAGGACAAGCTGCTGGGGTTATAACAGCTAAAGAGAGGCAAACACAGATGATTCCTTTGTAGGGAAAGTAAAGAGGTGCAATTCTGCCTCCTTGGACTTGAACTCAGGCAGGTAAGGTGGCGCAGGAGGACAGGAAGACTGACACTGCTGCATCTGTAGGGATGGTGTAGGAGCTTTATGCACAGAGTGCTCATCACCCCAAACTGAGGCCAGCCTGGCCAGGGACACCCCAAAACAGACACCCCTGTACAGATCCCCCTGTGCAGACACCCCTGTGCAGACACCTCACCCAGAAAGCACCTCTAGGGCAGACGCAGCTCAGCGGAGGACGCAGCTGCACTTACCCTCAAGTTCAAACCTTGCTACAAAGACAAAAGCCTTGGGGGAATTTAGAGGATTTTTTGTTTTGTTTGCTTAGCTTGTGGGAGTTTAATGTTTAATCATTGCAGAGGAGTGAGTGGGTTACTCATGGAATTGTTAGCCACAATTTCTGCCTTTTTTTCCTTTTGTCCTTTGTTCTTCCTGATCGCGGCTCTCGCATTTTGTGGACTGAATTGGCTTCCTATCACGGCCCACTGGCCCTTGATTTCTCAAACTGCAGTTTTATAGCGTTCACAGGAGCCTCTTCATCTAATTAAGATCTCAAATTAAGGACACAGGAGTCAGGAACTGCTTGGATGGCTCCATAACCCCACAGGAGGAGGATGCTTCCCCAGCAGACAGGCACTGGTCCAGGGTGTTCCCCTCACTGTGGGTTCCACCACTCCTGCAGATCCAGGAGCCAACCCTACAACCTGCTCCCATCCCTCACCCAGGAGAAGCAGCACTGAAATCCCAGAAAATACAGTTCCTGATTTCTCAAAGGAAAAAGGTGCAAAAGGAAAAAAAAATATAGTTTAACTCCAAGCTCCAAACAAGGGAACAATTTGTTGTTAAGATTTTGGGATTTTTTAAATCCAAAACCCGTATCCTACAATTAAAACAAAATATACCCCTAAAGCTGTAAAACAATGTATGGACCCGGAGATAAACTTGCAACTACATGAGGGAACCCTGCAGGGCTCTTCCCCAAAGGGGTTTGTGCCCAGCACAGCTTAGGGCTTTCCCCAGCAAAGGTTCCCCTCTGTTCTCTCCCAACCACAAAAACCAGCTGCTCTGTTTTGTCCTTCTGTTGGCCACTCTTTTTTCCCTTAGAAATGTAAGATCTGGCTGTGGTTTGCCACTGCAAACCACCCTGATATGCTTTTAATGGAGAGAGACGAAATTATTTGATGATTTTGATTACTCTTGCTGGTTAATAATTAATTAAAACAGGACCATGGGATACTTCTATTGGGTTTGTATTGCTTTTAACAAAACTGAAGGATGCTTTTAACAAAACTGTAGCTCAATTAATCCTTGTAAAAAGGAAGCTATGTCTCTTAATTGCCATCAAATATTTATTTCATTTTTTTAAACACTGAATCAGCTCTTTGTCTGTCCTTTCTAAACTTAATTAATCCTTGTGTTAGAGGTCCATAAGACATTATTTAACATCTGCAGAGGTATTTTTCCTAGAAGTGAAGTAATTCCCAGTCAGGCACATGCCTCATGCCACTATAGGCACTTGTAAAGGTTTCTAAGGTGTGATGAACCTACAGAATGATCTAAAGGAAAAGTCAGTTCTGTGGGGTTTTTTTCCCAAGACAAAGCAGGATTGACAGAAGCAGTAATCTTTTCATCATTAATATCAGAATTGCACTAAAGAAGAAAAATTATGCATTTCATAGCTTAGCTATCTACAGAATAATAATAATAAAATCCTGAAATGCCACAGAAAAGCCCAATGCACCTTCCAGAAATGTTGTCATTCCAGGTATCAGGAGAAACAGAAATCCAACCCCCTTAACATGGAAATATATGGATATAATACATATCTCTACCTTTGAAATATAAGCCCACCAGACTAACAGAGATAAATTTTATGGCTGGATGAGCACAGTAGCTGGATGGCAAAGGCAGCATTTGGCAGGAGAACAGCTGTCAACATCTGTGTCCCTTGGGATGCCAGATGGCAGGGAGCAGAGGTGCAGCTGACCTGGCAGTGCTGCTGTTTACACAACCCCTCCGAGCTACTGCCACAACCTGTGGAGCTGGTTTCAGCAGGAGTGGAAACTCTGGAGAGCAAGGAAATGCTGAAAAGCCAGACAAGCTGGAGCAATATCTGGAGCGCATTGTCAGTGAAATAATTTTAAGCAGCAGTTCAATTTCAGCCATGGTCAGCCCTGGGTGTACTCCTTGATGGCAACAGGGCTTGGAAAAAGGGGTCCAGAGGAAACTTGTTGTCACCTAAAGCATCCTTGGTGACCAAAAGGAGAGCCCAGGACTGCCTTCATGCCCTGGGGCAGGCCCTGGCTGTGCCCCAGGCACAGGGGCTGTTATCTCCATGTAAAATCCTGTTCCCCACCTCAGCAGGCCTGGAACTGGTTCTGTATTTTCCTGGGAATTTCCTGGTTCTGGTTCCAGGTTTGTCCTCATCAGTGATAAATGCAGGGTGAATTCTGGATAGGAACTGTTGGCAGAAGGGGATTTTATAGATCATGTTGTAACTGCATCTATTACCATAAGAACACACTAAGAGAGCCTTATTCTTAAAAAAGTATCAACACAAGAGATAATGCAATAAAGACAAAAATTCTTAAATTGTTAAGACCCAATTTGGGTAGCTTTTGATGACAAAATATTCACAATGGATTTACAAGCAGTAACCCACTGTGTAATGTGCACCATGTGCAAAGGCTGTGGCTTCCCACACTACAAATCAGAGCAGCTGGAAGTTACCAACACCGAAATTTGGTCGAGTGTGAGATCCAATTTTGAACTGTTTTAATTCCAATGGTCAATCTTCATTTTTACTCCAATGTAAATAAAAAGAACGTTACTGAAGGCAGCAGAGTTTTTGGGATGGCACAAAGGGAGGTATAAAAGGAAAATCATGCTGGGAGTTCCTGGGAGCTTTTCAGAAATCACAAGATAGGAGAAATGGGGATTGCCCAAAAAGGGTGACAGGCATTTCACCCAAGAAACAGGAATTATTTGGGCTGAAATGAGCTCAGTTTTTCTGCTCAGAAACCAATCTAAGAGATCACAAAATAATTTCTCTGAAGGAGATGTAGAACAGCACTCAAGGAACAACCTGGGAAGGGGACACCAACAGGCTAAAAAGCCATTTGGGAATGTCTCCAGAGCCTCATTGTTTCACGTATTTCCTAAATCTAAACATTCAAAGGTTTTTGCATTCCTTCTACATACTCTGAAATTATAACAAGTATTTATATTTTCCTTTTTAAACATAGGCACAGAGTTGGGTTTTGGGTTTGGGGCTTTTTTTTTTTTTGGATATCTCCTTCAAGTTGTGTAATGTAATATGGTGGATTTTATAGAGATTTCCTTATCTTTTAAATAAATCTTTATTAATAGCTTACTTTATTTTATGAACTTAAAAGCTACAACGCCAGCTCTTAACCAGAGCCTCCATACACTCCAGCTCTTGAACATTTTTTTTATGGCTGTGTGGGTGACACAATCACATGCCAGTGGATGAGCCAAGGTGTTTTCTCTGGAGCTTGTGCCAGTTTTGGGCTTGAACGCTGCCTCTGTGCCAGCTCAGAGTGCCAGGTGATACCAGAACTGGCACAGCACCTGACAGGCCAAGAGTGGACTAGGAAAAATGTTAACCCCACATGAAATTATCAGCTGAGGCTGTGCTGGTGCTGTTTTTACCTTGCACTGAGAGTCTCTGTAATTCCTCCTCTGATGCAAAATACCACATTTCTGCTTGGATCTCCACCTGCAGAGCTGTTCTTCCTGTGAAAAACCCTGAAAAACCACCTGTGTGGGCACCCCATGGGGAACATCCACAGGGGGGTACCAGAGAGGGGTTGAGGGCTGGTGGCACCAGCAGTGGGACTGTCACCATCTGGGACACTGCTGTGACCAGGTGGAGAAACCCAGAGTGCCACCACCAAGGGATTCCCCAGCCTGGGCAATACCAGCCACAGCTAAGGCAGAAGTGTGTGCCAAGGGCAAGGATCTTTGGGATATTTGGGATCTTGCTATAACTGAATGAAACTTTTCTTCCTTTCTCTCTGTTGTGGTTTAACCCCAGCCACCAAGCAAGCCCCAAGCAGCTCACTCCCCAGCAGAGGGACAGGGGAGGCAATCCAAAGGGTAAAAGCATGTCTGTTTAATTGATTTAGTGCAGGACTTTGGGCTCCATCTCTTCTGGTGGTCACTGAGGACAGGAGAGGCTGCAGGGAAGCTCCTGTGCCCCAAAGCCAGCTCAGGTCAGGTCACTGCTGCCCTGCAACTGCTTCTCTTCCCCTGGTTCAGGTTGTTCCTGCTGTAGTAGTTCCTGTGAAATACAACTCAAATCATGGCTTATAACAATTTAAAAGGCACAGCCAGTACAATCTCCAGCCCTTTGAGGACTGGGACCTGTAGCAAAGTATAATGTTATAGCTCCTGGTAAAAGCACAAATGAGAGCAGCTTCAACCCCCAGCTTTACTCTGCACTGTACTGGCTAATATAAATGTAAATTACCTCTGTAACACAGTGCATAGTGAAATATTAAACAAATGAAACACACAAAATAGTGAGCCTCTGCCTCCCATCCTGCCCCATGACAGCAGCAAGGCACTGTCCTGACCTGACTGCAGCAGCAGGGTGAGCTGAAAGCCCCCCGGGCGCTTTGCATACATTTCAGTGCAGAATACGCCCTTTTCTGAAGAAGATTAAGCTCTCATCTTTTAAGCTTTGAAATGAAATGAAAGAATTTCAATCTTTTTATTGCAGGGACACTGTATTTTAAAGACAATTCACTTTTTTTTTAATGTGGAATGGTTTTAGGTTAAGATAGACAAAAGGGGAAAAAAGGGGATTTTTTTTTTTGCTAATAAACTTTATATCTATTAAGATGGAAGCAAAATAAAAATTCACTGTTTGGTGGAAAATGAGGAATCATCATATGTATTTTAGTATAATGCTATGCACATAGGAATGAGGAAAACAACTGCAACATAAGAATATTAAACTCCTAAAGAACTCGAAGTGTTTAAATATGGGTCTCAGGGAAACAGAGTATTTAAAAGGCTGGGAAATTACTTCATCACTGTGTATCAGTGCTTATCCACAGCAGCTACATCAGGATGCTTTTCTACTTCACCATCAAATTAATAACAAGACCCAGCAACTGGCAGCTGAAGCTGAACGAATTCAACCTCCACGTGAGATTAAATTTCCAAGCTCTGTCAACATCATTTCATCAGAAAAGATGAAGTTTTAGCCTTAAAATGCATATTGCAAATATGCTTTAAAGCAGCTTTTGAATGAAACTATCTGCTGATACGTGCAGGGATTTTAAAGCTGCTGCTCCTTTCCTCCCCGTGGGAGGCACAGGGAGGTTTTGTCTGTGTTGCCTTCAAGGTGCACATCACATGCAGAGCTCTGCTGAAAGGAGGGAGGGAAAACTTCTGCAGTGCTTTAGCTGATTACCTGCAGGGCTGGAGAGGATGTTTTTCCTTCATCACCTGTTAGGCTCGCTCAGGAATCAGTGTCACCTTCTCCAGCTTCAGCAGCTGCCCATAGACAAGGGTTTACTCCTGAGGTGGACAGACAACCTCGTTTCTCAGAGATTGTCTTGCTCACGTGTTTCAGAACTGGAAACCCTGAAACAGCAAGGGTTGCTCTTCCCCAGGTCACTCTGGCTGCAGCCTTGGAGAATTTTTGGTCTCCCTCTCTTCGTTTTGGCAAATAATTTAATTAGGTAATAAATACTACCTAATTAGCCCCATGCCACTGCAGTAAACTCAGGCATTCATCCTCTGGAATGGAGTTAAATGACTGAAAGGCTTTCCTTGGATGCTAACACTGAAGGTGTCAGCAGAGTAATGACCTTGCCTGGTCACAGCCTCTATGAAAAGCAGTCCCATTGAGGTCAGCAACACCCCTCTTAAAATAGTGCACAGGAGGCATACTGCATGTGGATGGAATTTGCAATATTGGACCCATAAAAACAGAATATAGTGACAGCATTTTGCTCTGCACTCAGTAATTCACTGGCCAGGCTTTTTTCCTGTTTTCCACGGCAACATAACTGTTAGTTTTCACAAAACCTTTTTGTCCCAGGCCGAATTAATTTCTTTAGAGCAATGAAGTGAGGTTTTGTTCATAGCTCTTTATTTCTGCATATCTATAAAGTTGCTGAACTTCCTCTGCTGGGTAAAATTATCCATCATGAAAATACAATTAGAAAGTTGTATTTTGGAATTTTTGGATATTTCTGCTTCTTTGCCAAGACATGCAAGTTGTGTATTTATATTTACAAGAGATGTATGTGATTTGCATATTTCTATTTGAGTGTTTGCATTTATATGGATAGATACATGCTGCTCCTCTGGCACTACTGTTCCTCTGGGAGTTTCTACACCTTGTGAAATAAACATTTGTTCTTAATGGTGCATATTGCTGCAGGTCACTCACCAAATGCTATTTATTATAATCTGTATTCTGAGTAACTGAAATCCCAGCAGGAATTGATGTCCAAACTCTCCTGCCTGTTTCAGTGTCGAGAATCACAAGCAGGTTGTGAGTAAAGGACTGGAACAGCAGGGTTCTGCCAACATTTTTTGCCAGCCATGAAGACTTTTGTGGGGATACCTGCCAGCGTTTGAAAACTATGAATAGAGACAACTGGAGAGGAAATAAGTGTCTGTCTCATCATCCTGCTGGAATATACTGGGCTCTGAACCAATTTCTCCACTGAAGTCAAGTGGCATTGCATGGAGAAGAAGCCAGTGCAGACCTTGTGCTTGAATATTTTTAGACAGGGGGTAAAATATAGATTCTGTCCTTGGAAATCTCTGTGTGCCTGCTTTGTAGTGCAGAATAGGAGAGTCCCTGGGCCACCCAGTCACTTCACACCCAAAGTTTACCTGTTTGTCATCACAATCACTTTCAGCTGTTGCATTTGCACATTCCACAGAGAGGAATACTGAAAATATTGAACTGTTTTGAAGCTCAGCTGAGCTTTAAGTAGCCTCTGCACCACTACAGTTCATAACACCAGAACTATGAGAAGCTTTCTACTGAAAGCAAATTTTGCTTCAAGTTGGGGCATTAGGAATAACTGTATTTATGTCTTGGACATCAACAATTCACAACTCTTCATCTTTCGGTTCTCCACATGTGAATTTCATGAAAATACTTTTGTGAACAGCACAGCTGACAGAATGTGGCTATTTTAGAGTGTTTGTGTCTCAGTTTAAGTAAAGATAGTTCCTTATATACCTGTCTCCTCACTAAATTGGGAGAATTAGGCCATCCTAAAAGAAAAGTTGCAGTAATGTTCCATGATAGAAACTATGGTAAGGTACAATATGAGGTTTGCTACCAAATTCCAATAAAATGCACTCCTTCTTTTAAATGTAATAATCTTTTATAGTCTGTAATAGTCTTTCCTGAGTCCCACTGTCAGAATCCATGGTTTTTATTCAAATCTTTTGTGGGAGGCTGGAGAAAATATTTGCAAGCTAAGGCATATCAGACTGCAACTGCTGTAGTTTTCATGTGTTGTGGAATGGGTTTTGACTGCAGATGGATTTTTGAGTGCAGAAAGGGTGCACACTTTTGTAAAAGGCTGTTCCATGTGCAGTGTGATGGCAGGACACATCCTGCAGTCATTTAATAGCTGCCACAGCCCCGATGGTTCTGTCAGGATGAGAAATGTCACTTTGGAATTTTAGCGGGGGAGAGCCGTGGTGCTGCCCACTGCTAATTGTCTTGTATTAACTCCAGTAAAACACTGTTAAGTGAAAAATCACCCAAAAAAATGTAGGAATAATCGTGAATGAAGTCCAACTGAAAAGCTTCTGGCTGGTGCAGCTGCGGAGTGTGTGACCTCCCCGGGTTTGATAGGGAAAAGTTGCCATGGGGATGGTGGGGCATTGTTTGTGGCTGACTTCAGCTTTTATTGTTGTGCTCTGATTACAGCTTTTGTCTCACTGTGAAGTAGGGCTGTTACATGCCAGCTTGAAACAAAGATGCATTTACAGGCAGCGGCAGAGTTCAAATGATTTCCATAATTAGAGATATCACTGCTTTAAGCAAGGGAAAAAAAAATCTGCGTTGCTATTTCAGAAAACACAACGTTTTTCAGTATAAATTTAATATCTGCTTAGAAAAGAAGTAACTTCCTGGTAAATCTGGTTAAACATCATTTCGGGAAATTGTCATTTGCTGCTCATACTGATGGCAAAAGGCTGTGAGGCAGCACCTGAGCCTCCAGGTGAGGATAGTTCAGCTGTGGGGTACACAGACCTGGAGTTTTTTGCCACGTTAGCAAAGAATACACAGACATATATCAACACCTTGATTTACTACATCCTTAAAGCTTGTTAGCTCCAGGATGTCCTTGAGTAAGGGAAGCCAGCTGTGCTGTATTCTGGGGCCCTGCTGACTCATATTCAATTTGCCATCAGCCGGGACCCCCGGGTCCTTTTCCAGGGCGTCGCTCTCCAGTGTCCTTCCAGAATCTCTCCAGACACCCAGGGTTGATCTATCCCAGGTGCAGAATCTGGCACTTGGCCTGTTAGATGTCATGTGGCTGGTGAATGGCAGTTCATAGAATCATAGATCACAAGTCACTTTGGGTTGGAAGGGACTCAAAGCCCATCCAGTGTCACCCCAGCCATGGATAGTGACGCCTTCCACCGTCCCAGGCTGCTCCAAGCCCTGTCCAACCTGGCCTTGGACACTTCCAAGGATGGGGCAGCCACAGCTTCTCCGGGCCAGGGCCTCCCCACCCTCAGAGGGAAGAATTTCACCACAATATACAACATTTCCCTCCCTGCTGCGGCCTCCCCATCAAATACGCGATTAAACCCTCAGCAATTGAACTACAATTCCCATCATGCCCCGCGCCCCGCCCCTGCCCCCGCGCCGCACTACATGTCCCGGCAGGCCTCGGGGCGGCGCGGGCGGTGGCGCGGCGGCGCATGCGCAGCGCGGTGCCGGCGGTGCGGACGGAGGCGGCGGGAGCAGCCCGTTCCCGGTGCGGGGCGCGGGAGCGGGGCCGGGAGCGGGCCCGGGGAGCGCCCGGCTCTCCTCACGGGGCTCCCGCACTGCCACCACTCCAGTAAGTGCCTCAGGCCGGGGCGGGGCTCGGCCCGCCCCGGGTGATGCCCTTCCTTCCGCGCCTGCCCGGTGTGTGACCGCGCAGGGCACTGTCCTGCTCCCGCTCCCTCCTTTTTTCCTTTCCGCTTTCCCTGGAAGGCGCTCGGCGGCGCGGGGGCTGTGCCCGCGGGGCCGGCGCGGTGCGGGCTGCCCCGGTGGCGCGGGCAGGGCGCTGTCACGGCCCCGGAGGTAAGAGGAGAGGTGATCTCATTGCTCGTCACGGTGTGCTCCGCTCCGCTCCGCTCCGCCGCTCGGCTGTGCGAGCACGCCGGGCAGCGGCGGTGGCACCGGGCAGAGCCCGCAGCCTGAGGGCTCCCCGGGCCGCCTCCCCGGCTCGCTGCGCCTTTGGGATCCCCAGCAGAGCTCGGGGGGCTGGGACAGCCAGCGGGTGGTGCCCGCTTTGGCTTTGGCTTTGGAGGGGGATGTGCAAGGAGGCTCTTGGCACGCTCCGAGTCGTGCTCTGGCTTTGCTGTAACCGGGGCTGGTTATTTACTGAGCCGTAGTGTCTTTAAATGGATAACTTGACTATAAATGGATGTTAAACTGTAACCACTGTTGGTATATGCGCGGTTTTTATCACCTGTAAAATTCCAGATAGGCGTTTGACATGCTGCTGAACTTAACACGGACTTAAATTCTGTACGTGTTGTGCAGACTTAAATTCTATGCGTGTTGTGCAGCTTCCCTTGTGAGGAACTAATGCGTGACCTTCGTAAAAGGCATTATGCTGTTGCATCAAATATTTGCAAAGTAGCATGGAGATGACAGCAGTTTTGTCTTTGGAAGGGTGGTGCTTTGAGGCCTTCTGCAAGAAAAATGTCTGGTTTTCACTAAGCAGTGTATTGTGTTTATAATCGAGCAGAATGAACAGTCTCCGAGTGGGGAAGCAGTTTTTTGTTACACTGAGCGCCTGAATTAGGCATCAGCAGAGTGGTGTTACCTGAGTAAAGCTGAGAGGTAGAATCTTTAAAAAATTGTTTTTAGATTCTTGAGAGCTACATCTCTCCATGCTTCTCCTTCTTCTCAAAGCAGAGTACGTTTAAAGAGACTACTAGGCATAGAGCAAGCTGAACAGCATCAACTTCTTTGATGCCTTCTGACAAATTCCTTGCTTTCCTGATAGAGTCTGTAATGTCTATAAAGATAAATTTTCTCTTCTCCTTACCCAGTCCCATACATGACCCTGCAGGAAAGAGCCGTGTTTGCTCCTACAGTTTTGGGGCCTGTGATGTGTGAGGAGTGGCTTCTCACTGTTGAAACCGAAGCAACAGAATTTTTTGGCTTTTGTGTTGTTTTGGTTTTATTTTTGTATTCGAGCTGCATTCATTTTGATGCAGCACAAACACAGTCCTAACTGAGCTGGAAGTGTGTGTGGTTACTTTGAGCGGTTGCTCTCTCATGGGTTACTCTGCCTTGTGGAACAGTGAACTTGCATTTTAGGTCCATTCAGTCTTGTTTCCTCCTGCTTTCTATTTTTAGTTGAGAGAGTCACAGCAGTAACAATACATGAAGCTGTCAGGTTTGTGAAGCACAGAAGTGTAGAAGTGCAGTTTTTCCCTTTGTCACATGAGGAAGTGTTAAAAGTGGGCTGAAATCTCTTTGTGGTAGGGCTGATATTTGGAGGAGAGTCTTTTAATTCAGGGATTGATAAGCACTGATGCAGAAAGTGATAATTCAAGAAATAATACCTGGGGGTTTGATGTGTCCTGGGTATCACTGAGTGCTACACTGCTGGAGCCAGCTTTGCATAAAATATAAACCTCTGTGTGACTCAATGAGTTCTGTTTGCAGTTACCAAACGTTGTGATTTGATTTTGTGATTGTAGCAGATTTAATTCCAAATTCATAAATTCTAAAGGCATCTATTTTCTTGAGCTATTTCTCTGCTTTAAAACTACATTTGGCCTCATGTTCCATTGCATAGCTCTGCATTTCAAGGGTGAAATTAAAGCAGAAGAGGCACAGTGGGTCACTGGCAGGTGTAGTGCAGTGCTGAGATGTTTCAGGAGAACAGATGCTTTCATACAAATCAGAGAATACGCAAAGAAGAATCATTGTATAAAGAAAATAGGCAGGCAGCATCTTCATGCTTCCCCTCCTCCTCCTCCTCTCCTCCTGTATTTATTTTTCCTCAGGAGTAGTAGCTGAGTGACAGAAGACAGACACACACATGGGGAATACAGCAGGCATGTGCAGGAGGAAGAGACCTGAGTGCAGGAAAAGGCATTTTTTGCAGGTAGCTGGGGCTTGTTCCAGAAGGCAGCAGAGCTATCTTGGCTCAGATAAAGGCTGACAGCATGTCAGAGAGTTGGTGTAGAAGAGAGGAAGTGCAGAAGTCAGTTTTTATTGACTGTAACAGATTAGAAAGAACTCGAGGACATTATTGAAATGAGAACAGGTCTGTGCTTGTAACACAGTCTCCAGTGCAGGGTTGGATGTAGCCCAAACTGCCAGGCCTGCAAAATTCTTAATCTATTTTAGTAGATTTAGAATTCCATCGATGTCTTTATTACTGACTGTTCCTGGTTATTTAAGCTGACAGTTATCATAGTAAATGCAGTTCCTGCAAAGTGCAGCAAACCAGCAGTGTTGGGGTGTGAGTACATGGTCTAATGAGAATTTTCCTTGCACGCTCTGCTGTGCTTTTGGATGTATCCAGCTTTGCATCAGTGTTCAGACAAACAATAACAAAACTGTCTTTCAAGATGGGTTTTGGCAGGGTTTGTTTTTTTTTTTCATTGATAATTATGAAGAATAGGAACAGTCTTAGAAAATACTTACTGGGGTTTGCAGCCAAGTGAACCTTTGTGCAGTTGTATAATTGCGTAAAAATACAGAATAGTAAGTTATTTCAGTGCCAAAATGGGAATTTAGGTAACTGGCTTTATCATAAAACATTTTTACAGCTTGGAACAAGTGCTTAAGAAGTCATCAGGAAATTATATAAAGAAACACAAAAGTCAGCGCATGTATTCTTTTGGTTTTGAAACCAAATGCAATGGGACATGGCTAGAAGCATTGCTGTCAATGATTTATAAAATTATATAAGGAACCTAAATATGATAATCCTAGTGAGCTTATTTGACGTATGAAAATAATGTCACCTGCTGAAGAGCTCTGAGTGACAAGAATGGTTCAGGTTTTGAAGTTATACTTCAATGCAGAGGATCACTGAAATGAATTGGAGTGGGGGATATGGCTGAGCTGCTTCAAATTTTTTTCTGCTTTTACACTGATCTTTCAAATTGGGACTTTGGAATTATATAGGTCTAAGGTCGTGGTGATGCATGCTGTACCCCAGCTGTGAGAAGTATTTAGGTACGTGTTGGTATAGGGCTCAGTTCTATAAATAACACTTTCCTCTCAGTGCTAGGTAAAGCAGCAGGGTTTTGTTGCTGTTGAGGAAGGAAGCTGGTTCATTGTCTCAGCACTAAGCAGCATTTTCTCCCTCCAGGGACTTGCAGAAGCATCTAGAATGTGTAGGTGTTTCTTTAATCTTGGAGAAGGAACTTATTAAGCTTTCTGGTGCAGAGCTGTATGAGCCACTTACTCTTAACAGATGTTATCTGCACAAGTAGGGAGTTGCAGGTCTGGTAGACATTTGTGGCATTCAACAGTTTAAACAGTTTTCAGGTTTGAACATATACCTTTGCCTTAAAATCTGAATAGTTTCAGGTATTTTATGTAGAAGAAAGGTGGTTCAATAGTGAGGTTGCTGCTCTGGGACTTGGGAAACAGGTTCAGCTCACTGTGTTGCCAGAAAGCTTCCTGTGTGGCCTGGGACAAGCTGCTGCTGTGTCCCTCCGTTCTCAGGCTGAGAGTGCTGAGCAGCAGCAGCTCTGCATCACAGGAGTGGTCAGGGTAAGTCAGGCTGGATGTGGCCAGGGGAGCTCCCTAGTGCTGGGAGGGAGAGGCTGAAGACACTGCCCAAGTTAAAAAACCAGGAGTAAGCTCCAGGCAGGAGGAAAGCCAGAAAAATACAGTGGAAAAAAGGTTTTGACTGGAAATCTCTGGTGTCACTTAGAGAAAAAGCAAGTCCTTAAAACTTTAAGGAGTGCTGCATGGCCTTGTTTGTTTAACAGAATTTTAAAACAATGCTTAAAATACCCACACAAACATGTAAATCTTTTATGTTATGGTTCTGCCTCACAGGCGACAGTAGCAAAGCTCTTTCTGTTCCTGTGTTGGATGTTCTCTTCTTGAAGATGCTTTTAATTCTAGCTAGCCATTGCATCCAGATGTTTTGGATATCAATTTAGCTCGTTTTTTCTGGTGGCATGGTAAGCAGAATCTCTTGAATTGGGCCTGATTTACTGACTTTTCATGTTAAAGAGGCTGAGCTTTTCTACCTCTCCACTCCCCCAAAGCGAAAAAGAATTTGCAGCCACCTCTAGTGTGGAGTGTCTTTATTAATGCTACAGAGTTAAAAGTATTCTGAATTTGAAATCTTTCTGGTGAAAATAGGGCACTGTCATTGCTGTAAATTGAAAATGTAGACTAGACAGCAATTACCAAGCTTTGCAAACATGTTTTCGTTGTTGAGAGTCAACACTCCCAGGAACAGTCTCTGTATACTGACAGATAGGTGATAAATTAATTCATTTAATATGTAATTGTTTTGATGTGTATGCTCTGCCTGGGTGCTTTGGTACCCACCACATTTACATCCCATGTCTAAGAAAATGTGTTGGAACTTGTTTCAGACCAGTGACTTAATTAAGCGTTCTTCTGTTAAGCACTAAAACAGTTACATGCCAGGTTTGTTGTAAGAGTGAGCACTCCTCTTAAAACTGCACTTCAAAAGATGTTGTTCAATATGTTGGTTAACTCTTTAGGGAGGCTGAAAATGGCAAATGGGAACTTAGGCTGGGCTAATAATTCAGCTGGCAAGGTATTCCTGTATCTGGGAGGCCATGCCTGTGTGTGCAGCAGTGCTGGAAGGTTGGGTCACTTAAAGGATGTTAAAACTCTGTCTGCTGATTCAGACCTTTGGGGTTTGGTTATCTTGATTTTTTTATCATTAACCTTTTTCTTGTGTTTCTTCCTTAAATCAAGTTCACTGGAGATGCTGTAATTTATCTATACTGTCTTCCTGCTTTGTGCTGGTGCCCTGATTTTTGGGGTGGAGGAGCATGATTCCTTCAGGAGGTCATTTGCTGCCTTTTTGTGGGAGGCAGCAGTACAGGGTGTTGAAAAGCAGCCTGTTGCATGCTCGTGGTACATGCAGGATTTCCAGGCTGCTGGATGTGCATAGGACTTGGGATTCTTCTGGGGTGTTTCTGCCTTGCTGTGTGTAGGTCAGACAGCAATCCCACAAAATTCCAGGAGCCTGCTTGGTGCTTTTGGGATTATTCTGTGAGTGCAGGGCTGTTACTCTCCCTACACACCATAAGTGAGGTTTTGAGGAACACCTTTGTCAGTGCAGAGCAGCAGCTGGGCAGTAACTGGTATTTGTGTCATCCCACAAATGAGGAGGGTGAGGCAGAAAGCCACAAGCAGGCATGGGCTGTACCTGCCATGAGGACAGTTCCCTGTGCTCATGGCTTGGCTCCAAGGAGGAAAGCTGCTGGAAATTAATTCTGTAAGTTACAGTGAGTGATGTGCTTTGAGTGAAGTGGCACTGTGCTACAAACAGAGCGACTTTCACTTTGTGGGGCTTATCTGTGTGTCAGGTGAGACTTCTATTAAATATGCCAGGGTGGGGTTTGATTTTCTTAATTTAAGGTGTATTAAAAAGAGGGGGAGAGTAATGTCCCAAAAACTTTGCCATTTGATGAGCTTAATTTTCCCCTCCCACCTTGGCAAACAGGAGCTGTGCATCTGTAAATGCACATTTGTCTGTCTGTTACATGAGACAGGCAAAGCCCTGTTCTTCCTAAAGAGCTTTCACTGCACTTGCACTTACTGGAGAGCTCTGAGATTAGTCCTAATCTCTGGAAATCCTTGTGTAGTTCTGATATAAATGACAAGTGAGCTGGATTCTGGAGGAAATACCAAATCTTTGCAGTAGAGGAAATTTTGGCCCACACAGTGAATTATACAATGAAATTAATATGGTCTGTACTGTAAATATTAAAATAAATGAGGTAAAAATTGAGCAGCAATGATTTTTTCCTTTCCAAAGTTTGAATGTGAGTGAACCATTGCATTTTTCTTTATTCTGCATTGAATTTGCTAAATTAGATCTACAAAATCAAAATAGATAAACAGTTGCTTGCTTTGTGTGCTTTCATTTCATTAAATCCTTTTATATCTGTAAAAGAGGTCAAACCAAATATTCACCTGATAATGTTCTTTTCATTATTTGATATTGAAATGAACTGGAAAATCAGTTATTTATAGTCCTTTCTTTAACAACGTAAGAGTATTCTGTGAAAACTGAAGATATTGCTAATTTCCTAAGCAGCTGGCCTTTCCATTTCTTACAAAGTTCCCAGGAAGAAGGTCTGTGTTTGTTTGTACTGCTGAGTTTATACCCAGGATTCTGAGTGAAATTCAGCAAGACTGGCTCAAAAATGGCAAAATTCATTATTCAACCAGCCTCACCTTCTTTTTGTATTGGACTTCCTAAAGTCAAATAAGCTTGACCAGGATTTGTAGTTTGATTCAGATGAGAATTTGAAATAGCTGGGAGTGTGTGGAATTCAGGTGCTTGGAGTGGTTGGCCTGGATGAAACAGTTATTAGTTTATTATTGAAATTAAACAGGGTTTTTTCTAATGACTAACTAGTAATAATAAGTAATCCTAGTAAGTAATGTGGTTATTTCCTGCTTAATTTTTAATTTGTTTTGATTGTCATGAATGGACACTTTCTATAGACTAAGCATGTAAGCATCTTCCAAGAACAAGAACCTAATTTTCATATTTGGAGCTTTGTAGATGACACTTATTTAAAAATTTTTAAAAGGCAGATAAAATTTAAAATAATTGTAAATATGAATCAACTCTGAACTTGCATTTTTAAGGATTTTAACTAGCATGTAACTGAAATTAATTAGCATTTAAAAACTTGTTTTGAGGCTTGTGTGAGATATAAGTCAAAGAGAATTAGAGTAACTTTGTTTTCTTTTATTGTATTTATCTCTGGTTATATCTCCTTTTGAGTAACTATATTATCCAGAGGCTTAATGTAAAGTGAGGAAAATTACATCTGGCTGTTGTAAAGACTTGGTTTTCACTGTTTTTCAGCTTTGTTATTTTACTTCATTGCCTTGTAAGCTGGTCATCACTCATAAGTTATTAATGAATTAATTTAAAGAGTGTTTTTTTATAATGGCCTTGTTGCACAGGATGCTTCCCTTTATTTGTGTTAGCTCAGTGCATTTAGAGGGACAATTAAAATAATTGCTTTAGCTGGGCAAAAACCATTAATAGGTGAGGTTGGGGTTGGTTTTTTTAGTTGTTTTGACTTAAAAGATCAGTGATAGAGAGGAATTTTGCATCCTGTGCAGTGCATTTCCTCATTCCATCATATCCCAAAGCTTTTGGCTGCTATTACAAATACCTTAAAATGGAGGAAAATAGTTCAGTTAAGAACAGGAAACATCACTTAGAGAAATTTGTGCAGAAATTTTTGATGAACTACCAGCCTGTACCATCATGGAACTTGTAGATCAGTATTTGAAATAGGCCAGAGGATGATGGATTCAGATAACTCCAGAATGTTTTCCATAGAAGTCCAGATTTCCCTTAGAACATACTGATTTTTTTTTCTTTTTCCTGAGGTGAAAGTAACACTAGAGCATAGTATTGAATAAAATGAATCATTTGACTTGCTGAGGTGCACTGGAAGAGATGGGAGTGGTTGGCTTACCCTGATTTAACGAGTGTTCCTGGAAAACAGCAGCTCAGCATTTTGAACACAGAATCACCACTGCATAAGACTGAAGTTCAAGATAAGGCTGCTGGTTTTGTTACATGATTCATCACTGCAACCATGATTTTTCTATATTGTGGTCTGCTTGGAAGTTGGATTAGGTACTGGGGGAGGGATGTGTCTTTTGACATTCCTCATAGTTTGGTCAGGGATAGGAGAGGTCAGTGCCATTTGTACTAGATATTTTTGTTATTTGGAAAATTGATTTCTGCTTAGGAATTTCTTTCCAGTTGAATACTGGCCTTTTGCAGCTGTTTTTTTCTTTTTGACTATTTTAGAACGGGAATCTCAATTTAGGGGGCAGTGTATCCTGGAGACTTCCAGTTCTCATTTTCAGATGTAGTTAAAAAGTTGGTCATAGTGTCAGAGGCTGCCGGCAAATCCAAGTCATGTCTTCCCTGTTAAGAGAAGTATCCAAGGTCTGCTGTACCCTCCAGGGCAAAAATGAGACAGTGGAGGATCTTTGGGAAATTGAAAAGCTGGGCTTGTGATTTTAAATCCATCAATCCTGAATTATCTTTTGTTGTCGAAAGAATTGCAGCCAAGTCACCTCTCCATCTTCTGGATTAGTTGTTTGTGGGGTTTTTTGTTATGTTTTTGGTACTTTGGAAGCTGTATGAAAGGTGAGCAGGGTTTTACTGTATTGTCTCATAGTTTAAGTTATCTCTCTGGTGGGCTGCCTGTGCTGGAAGGTTTTTAAGGAAATAAAAAGAGGTTTGAACTACTGTCTCTGGAAGATTTATGTGACTTGTTTTCAGAGGCTGCTCTGAAAACAGCTGCTTGTCTTAGGGTTGGAATTTCACCCTCCCTGCTCCCTTTCCTTGTCCTGGATGTACACAAGAAGGAAAGCTTTCATTGCAGTGTTCTTCAGGGGATAAGCAGGACAGTCTGAACTCATCCCTTCCCTTGGGAGGCACTAAGTGGTCAGTAAAAGAGATGACCAGCTGGAGAGCAGATGATTTACAGCAGGAAGCTGAGAGTAATTGCCTAGGCAAAAGCCAGGAGCCCTCACTAATGAAGCTGTCCCTGGAACTGCAGGAAAGACAGGAGATCGCTGGGGATGCTGCTTTACCTTCCCTTTGTGCTGCTGGAGCTGCTGTAAACAGCAGAGCTTGAAAAGGGAGCTGGGGAGGAGNTCTGCTTAGGAATTTCTTTCCAGTTGAATACTTACCTTTTACAGCTGTTTTTTTCTTCTTTTTGACTATTTTAGAACGGGAATCTGAATTTAGGGAGCAGTGTATCCTGGAGACTTCCAGTTCTCNCTCATGGCATCATTTTATATTTATCGAGTGGAGGTGTATGAATGTTGTTCTTCATTTCATAGGGATGAGTAAGTAGGTAATGGATGTTTCTTAATCTTCTTAGCTGATAGAAAAAGAACCCCAAAGTCATCTCCTGGGGTGAGTTAAATCCAAAGTTCCAAATGTTAAAGACCAGGAAGTAGAACTGTTCCTCTAAATTAAAGAAATAAAAGTAATACAATACTACCCAAGTAATAAAATATTACCCAAAGCTTGGGGAAAATACATGTAAAGTAAAGAGGTGTTAAGTGCCCTTCTTGTATTTTTTAATCAAGCTCTCCTATCATAGTTCAAAGCCTGATTTTTTTTTTTATGAAGGCAAAATTCCACTTGCTTTAGTCAGCCAGTGGTCCATGGTTTGTACCTACCTGTGGAAATCAAGTCAAGGGAGACACTGGGCCATAGAAGTGTTATCTAGCACCTCACTTCAGTCTTGTCTAGACTTTGTACTTGAAGATACAAAAGCTGCAAGCAATCTGTAATGGAGGTGAACTGAAGAACAGGTGCTGGTGGGAAGCTAAAAATAGGAATTAATGTGGGAGAGTTTGAGCTGTGTGTTATAAATGGTGCAGAGGAGATGCTCATGTGCCTCTGCAGGTCCTGCTTGTGCAGTCATGCATTTACACTGAGACTGGGGAAGGTGATCTGGGATTTTTATTTATAGTGGTGCCCAGGAGGCCAGGCAGCCCTCAGTGTGGGATATAAATGTTGGGGAATGTCAGTGTGTGTTGTACCTCGGAGGAAAAGAGCAGGGAGAGGGGAAATCTGAGAGAAGCTGGGCTGGTGAGGTATGGACCTCCCAAATTAGTACCCTGCTGCTGGAAAGAGGGATGTAAGGCTTCAAAAATAAGTGACACCTCCTGTTTGCATTATAACACAGCTCTCCAGGAAAGAGTTCTAGGGAGCTGGGAGTTCTTACAGAGTGTTACTATACACCACAAAATGGGTTTTCAAGAACATCTTTTTTCTGGAGGATTATGGCAAGATCCAGGAGGAAATGGGCCACTGGGGTGTTTTTCCTGAAGTAGCACAATGTCACTGACCCACATCTCCACTGCAGGGAGGGAAGGCAAAATAAAATGAAGTTTTATGTGATCTCTAACAGGTTTGATGCCTTCAGCCTTACTAAGAACTCATAATCTTTTTATAATGCTTGATTCTAGAAGATTTAGTGCACTGTTCTGTGCTGCAGGTTCTGCTGCAGAAAATAACTAAGGTTGCATGTAATAATGCTGTAAAATGTACAGACTTGGAGATTTTTGTTTCCTAATTGCTTCAAATAATTTAATGAATAATCTCATCTATGGAAGACATGATCTGTGTTCTGAAGACATTTTTAAGTTGAAGTTCTGATGAATTCTTAGGTTGGTGGTCTTCCAGCCAGATTTCCTATGCTGAGGAATTAGAGTTCTGCAATTCCCTGTATGAATCATGGCAATTCCATCAATGCTTTTTGTCTAGAGTTGTCAGGAAAGGGATCATGGTGGTGGTTTTGTCATGTGTTCAGTCCCTTTAGTAACTGGAAGAAAGGCACAAATTGATTTTTTTTTTTTATGTGCATTGCAAATTGTGGTTCATTAGTGAAGGTTGAATAGAATTGCTATTAATTTACAGGGGAATCTTGCCAAGGTGTAATGGGTGGAAGCAGGCATTTAAACATGGGAAACAGTTATATGATACTGTGATAGATTTCAATTTATTATGAAGTTAAAGGGTTTGGGGTTTTTGGTCTCTTCTTCTTTAAGACCACCAGTCCTGTAGAGGTCTGTAATCCCATGAGGAATTTTAAAGAAATTTGAAGAAAACAGCAGTTATACAATTTACATTTTTACATTAGTGTTATTTTATGGTGTATTTTCATTAGAGCATAGAGTAGGTGCAAATAGTATCATTTTGTAGGCTAGAAATTACTTAGCAGTACTTTGAAATAGAGAATCTTTATTAATTTATGTTTGGGTTTTGGTTTTGTTTTTTTTTTTTTTTTTCTTCTATGAGAATTAGTTTACTGACAAATAAGAAAAAGCTTCTGAGTTTTGTCTTTTGCCCTGGAAAAAAAATTTCAAGTATTGTAGTAGTTCAGCTTTAGCTAATTGTATGTTCATAATGGAGCATTATGAGCATCCTCCTTTCATTTTCCTTGAAAGGTTTTCTGAAACATAGATTCTCTTATGGGGGGAAAGTGCTTTGAAAATTCAGTTGGTTTTATTCAAGGATTCTTAATCAATCCGTATCTTGTTTGAAAAACAAGTTTTCCTTGTTTCATTTTCTTCACATCTGCAGAGAACACAGCTTTGAGTCTGCTCAGACAGGAAACCAGCCACCAATATTTGCTTTTTTTTAAGCACAGGGCTTTTCTGGGCTTCATAAA
>VYZP01006612.1:0-15728 GCA_013400635.1 Hypocryptadius cinnamomeus | reverse complement strand
CAGGTTGCTCCAAGCCCTGTCCAACCTGTCCCTGGTCACTTCCAGGGATGGGGAAGCTTCTCTGAGCACCCTGTGGAATGCTCTGTGCTGTCCCCATGCTTTACCTCTGCTGTCCCTGTTCCATCCTCCTGTCTCATCTGTGCCTCATCTGAGCTGTCCCCGTGCCTCCCTTGAGCTATCCCTGTCTCATCTGAGCAGTCCCCGTGCTTCCTGTGTGCCATCCCCGTGTCTCACCTGTGCTGCACTGAGCTGTCCCTCTGCCTCCCCTGTGCCACCCTGTCTCACCTGTGCCTCCCCTGTTCCACCTCCGTGCCTCACCTGTTCCACCCCCGTGTCTCACCTGTTCCACCCCCTGTTCCACCCCCGTGTCTCACCTGTGCTGTGATCTTGGCGGTGGCAGCAGCAGCAGCGACAGCAGCTGCAGGGGGGAGCCCTCCAGGTGTGGCTGGGGTCAGGAGTGGCATTGGGGGCGTCACAGCCTTGCCCACCCGCAGGTACTGACCCCCCAGGTCAAAGAGGTTCATGGAGGACACTGCATCCTGGGAGGACTGGGCCTTCTCATACTCTGCAGGAGGAGATCATTCACAAATGAGCCTTCTGTTGTTCAGTCATGGAATTATGGAATGGTTTAGGTGGAAGGAACCTCAAAGACCGTCCAGTCCCACTCCCTACCCCCTGCCATGGGCAGGGCCGCCTTCCATTGTCCCAGGTTGCTCCAAGCCTGTTCAACCTGGCCTCGGGCACTGCCAGGGCTGGGGCAGCCACAGCTCCTCTGGGCACCCTGTGCCAGCACCTCACCCCCTCACAGCCACTATAAATTATATTTCTAAATCCCACCCTGACCCGCTCCAAATTTATTCCTACCCCCTAACGAAATTCCCTCACTAGGGTAGAAAACCCAGCCCCAAGGCCAGCCCCAGGAGCAGAGGACACTCCCCCTGCCCTGCCCTGCCCCAGCTCCAGCTGGCTGTACCAATGAAGCCGTAGCCTTTGTGCTTCCCTGTCGTGGGGTCCCTGGCCAGGGTGCAGGATTTGATCTTCCCAAAGGCCTCGAACACGCTCTTGATGTCGTCGTCGGACAGGTCCTGGTGCACTGAGGCCACGTAGATGCGGTTGAAGGCCCGGGCCTCTTCTGCCAGCTGGTCAATGATGGGCTGAGCCTGTCCGATGTTGCTGGGCCTCCCCACCTGCAGGGACAGGAGTGGGAATGGACTTGGAAGGGCCTGGAGTACCAGGAGTACTGAGGGAGCTGGAAAGGGGCTCAGCCTGGAGAAGAGGAGGCTCAGGGAGGACCTTTGGCTCTGCACAACTCCTGACAGGAGGAGACAGCTGTGGGGTTGAGCTCTGCTCCCAGGGAACAGGGACAGGACAAGGGGAAACGGCCTCCAGCTGGGCCAGGGGAGGTTCAGGCTGGACATCAGGAGGAATCTCTTCAAGGAAAGGGTGCTCAGGCATTGGAAGGGGCTCCCCAAGGTGGTGCTGGAGTCCCCATCCCGGGAGACATCAAAGGAATGCCTAGATGTGGCACTCAGTGCTGTGGGCTGGGTGACAAGGTGGGGATGGGTGACAGACTGGTCTCGACGGGCTGGGAGGGATTTTCCCATGTGAACAGTTCCATTATTCTGTGATATGGACAGTCCATGGAGCAGGGCAGTACGTGGCCCCTCCCTGCCTGTGCACACCACAGCACACCTCAGAGGGAACAGGTCCAGGAACAGCCTGCACTGATGGGGTCATGGGCTCTGCTCCCTCCTCCCTGTACTCATTCACTTTTCCTGACCTGCCAAACTTCCAGGGACTGAGAAGCATTCTGCAAGCAAACCACAGCATACCTCCCTCTTTCCTAAACCCCTGGGCCATGGCACTCTGCACACACTCAGGGCGTGTCAGAGACACCATAAAAGATATAAAGAATCACTTTTGCTTTGCTTCAAAAGAATTCCATGTGTGGGTGGGAAAACCTGAGTACAGTCTTTGGAGTCAATCTCGGGTGGGACTTGCAGGCCAGGGGTTTCTCCTCTGAGAGGAGGGACCCAGAGCCACCGTGTGCCCCATGTTGGGCATCAAGGTCCATCAGGGAACAGTCTTTAGGCTCCTTCCCCCATCACAGTGCTGTGGGGAGCATTTCCAGGTGTGAAACCCTTATTGCCAGGAAAAGAGAAGCAGGAATTTCCAGAGCAGGTGTGTTACTCACCTTGATGTTCCTTCCCCCCAGCATGACAGAATTCATCTGCTCCAGGGCCAGCTGGGCAGCCTCGGGAACCTCGTATTCCACAAAGGCAAAGCCCTGGGATGGGAGGAGACACCTGTCAGTCACTCCAGCTCTGCCAGTCTAATGCAGCCAAGCTTTCCCATGGACCTACAGGTGGAATTGATTCCCACCACACTGATTCCTGCTCGTGGCCCAAGAAGATTCCTTAGAGAAGCATTTTATTATGGCAGAAAGGGTCCTGCAGAGGTTCCCCCAAGAGCATCTGATTCTGGAGTCTCTTGGACTCTGAGGCCCTGTAGCAAAGCCCCACCTAACTAAGGGCTGCTGCCTTGTCAGCACTTCCAGAGCTTCAGGTTGGACAGCAGGAGGAATTTCTTCACTGAAAGGGTGGTCAGGCATCGGAAGGGGCTGTCCAATGAGGTGTGGAGTCCCCATCCCTGGAGATGTTCAAGGAATGACTGAATGTGGCACTCGGTACTCTGGGAGCTCTTTTCCAACCTCAACGATTCTGATTTCATGCACGTCACCCACAGACCCCTGGCTCCCACCACAGAGTCCTCCCCTAAGCAGAACAGGGAGCTGCAAACATTCACCCCCAGTGCTAAAAGGAGCCTGTTCTTCACAGGGATAGAGGCCCTTTCCTCTCCTGGCTGCATCTGGAAAGCCTTGAAGAGAGGAGGATGTTCCTTGAGGGCTGGGAATCATGGAAAGGTCTGGGTTGTAGGGACCGTAGAGCCCATCGAGTTCCACACCTTCCACTAGACCAGGTTGCTCCAAACCCCATCCAGCCTGACCCTGGACACTTCCAGGGATGGGGCAGCCAGAGATTCTCTGGGCAACCTGTACCAGGGCCTCACCATGCTCACGGGAAAGAATTCCTTCCAGAATTCTGCAAAGCTGCTTATTTTGCATTGTGAAAGAAATGTCCTTGCAGAAGACCCCAAAACGCCTCATCACTGGGCCATCAGCACCACCAGCTCTCGCTGCCCACGAGGAATTCCACCCCTTCCCGGGACAGTTCACCTGCTCTTTGCCAGATCCAGGCAATCCCGCAACGGTTTGGGTGGGACAGGACCTTAAAGCTCCTCCAGTTCCACCCCACAGTGCCGCAGGCAGGGAACCTCCCAGCAGCCCCATCCCACCTTGTGCTTCATGGTGACGGAGTCCCAGGACATGTCGATGCTCTTGATGGGCCCGAAGGGGGCGAAGGCCTGGCGGATGGTGTCCTCCCCCAGCTCGTAGTAGATGGAGCCCACGTAGACCCGGCACATGATGGCGAGTGCCCGCTGCCTCTGAGCCGCCATCTGTAGCGAGACAAGGACTGGCCGGTCAGTGCTGGGCTGGCCGTGGCCACCAGGGCCTCCTCCCCCTGCTGCTTCCCTCCCGGGAGCCAGCCCTGGCGGCAGCTCTGGCACAGCCTGGATCAGAAGGATTTCCCTGCTCGCTGCACAGGCCGCTGGAGCGGATCCGTCCGGCTCGGTCCCGGATAAAGTCCGGCTCGTCCTGGGGCAGACACGCTTCGGCCCCTCCGGCCGGGTCTCCCCCAGCCTGATCTCATCTCCAGCCACACCTGCAGGAGGAGGGAATCCCTTCACTCTAGGGCAACTTCCCCCTCCAGGCAGCAAAGGGCTCAGCTCTGGGCACTGGGAGAACCCCTCCCGCTCCCCCCAACAGCAGAGATCCATCGGCACTCCCGCCCCCGCCCGTCCTCCCCGGCAGCAAAGGGTCTGCAACTGGGAACCTCCCCCCGCTCCCTCCGGCACCAGAGCCTCCCCCCACCCCCGGCAGTCCGAGATCCAGTACTGGGCACCACTTCCACAGCTCAACAGCAAAGCCAAACACTTCCATGGCCCAGTGGGACTCCTGGGAAGCGTGTGGTGCCAGTACTCATCCCTGCCTGGCGGCACTGGCTGTACTGGGGCAGCCCCAACACGCGGGTGCTGCACACAGGGTTCCTGCTACGGTGTCCTAAGTCTGCCTGGAAACCTGTTTTCAAGATAAATCCAGCCATTCCTCACAGGAGGGACCCCAAAAGCAGAGCACAGTGTGTCCTTCGTGTCTGTCACCCCCAGAGCAGCTCTAGAGCTGCTGAGGGACGTGGCCCTGGAGATGTGGCCACACCTCGGGGCTCTGGAGGAGTCACTGCCTGCATGTGAGGGGACGGCTCTGGGGCAGGTGGGACACACCTGGGGCAGGAAGAGGCTGGTGCAGAGCACATGCAGCAGCAGCAGGTGATGCCTCTGGCCCTGCCCAGCACCACAGCAGGGAGCTCTGAGCACCCGCTTCCCTCCCTAGCACCCCCAGGGCAGAGGGGCTGCAACCAGGGTCTTCAGGAGACGATTTCTGGGGTGCCCTAAGGAGCAGAGGAGCTCTGCCATGCCTGGGGACCCCTGGGGCAGAGGGAAACCACTCAGGGCCTCCTCAAGGCTGATTTTTGGGGTGCCCTAATGAGCACAGGAGCTCTGCCTGGGGATGCGGCAGTCCAGGAGGGAGAGCTCATCTGTGACAGGCACAGCAGCAGGGACACAGCCTGTACCCGAGGGACTCTTGCTCCCTGTTGCACCTGTCCAAGACTGCCACTGGCCATGGGAGGAAACAACCTGGGGGGGTTTAACTCCTGCCATTCCATACAGGACACTGCAAACAGGGACAGCTCTCACCCCAGACTATCCCTGAGCAAACATTAGACCCCAACTGCTGCTCCTGAGGTGACCTTAAACCCCAGCTGCTGCCCCTGAGGTGACACTGAGCCCCAGACTCTGCCCCTGAGGTGACATTGAGCCCCAACTGCTGCTCCTGAGGTGACATCAAGCCTCAAATGTTGCTCCTGTGGTGACATCAAGCCCCAAATGTTGCTCCTGAGGTCACTTTAAACCCCAACTGTTGCTCCTGAGGTGACATTCAGCCCAGACTGCCCCTGAGGTGACATCCAGCCCCAGATGCTGCTCCTGAGGTGACATCCAGCTTGCCCCCTGCCTGGCTAAGGATTCCCAGCACGGCTGGGCCACGGCTCTCTTTACTCTGCAGGCTGTGACCAGCAGGACTATGGCACGTACACATGCAGGACAGAGGCTGGGTGCTCTCCCAGGTGCTCCAGCACATTCCCAGCTTTGGTGCAGGAAAGCCCCTCAGTCTGCAGTGTATCTGTTTAGGGGGTCAGAGCCACCACCAGTGTCACCCTGGGTGTCCCAGGAGCTTCTCCTGAGGAGCCTCTGCAGGAGGAAATCCCCACCTTGCCCTGCCATAGGACTCTAAAGGAGAGGTGAGGGAGTGAGGAAGACTCAGGATTTCCAGACAGCAGAAGAATTCCTTCCTGCAAAGGGTGGTCAGGCACCGGAAGAGGCTGCCCAGGGAGGTGTGGAGCCCCCATCCCTGGAGGTGTCCAGGGAACACCTGGATGTGACACTGAGTGCTCTGGGCTGGGGGATCAGGCACAGGTCAGACTCGATGACCTTGGAGGTCTTTTCCAGCCTTAACGACCCTGGGATTTTGGGCTTGCAGAAGGCAGAGCTGAGATGGGCTGTGCTGGCTCCAGGTGTCTGTGAGTCACCAATGGGAGCATTCAGGTAGGGGATGTGCCCTGGGCACCTGAGCTCAGCACAGGTTGGTGTGAGGGCCTCCTGCCTGGACATCTCACTGCTCTCAGCAGCCTGCAGGCTGATTTCACTGCTCTCTGTGCCTCTTTCTCCTCCTGTAACATAGAAAAGCACCTGAAGCCTCAGCCAGGCAGCAGCCCCCACATGCAGCTGTGCAATGCTGTTCTGAAGGGACTGGGAGGTTATTTTAAGGACAGGCCAAAACCCCACCTTGGGGTGCTCTTGTAATCAAAGCAGGTGATGCACAACCCTCACCACGAGCATCAGTCATGACACAGGGGATGGTGAGGGGACATGGGAATCTTACACTGTGACAATGAGGACTGAGCCCATGGGAAGCTGTAACTCAGGCCCTGAGAACCAGAGCTCAGGGAGCTCAGGCTGTGCTGCCTCCACAAAAGAACTGGGGAACCTTGGCAACAGGAAAAGTGCTGGACAGGGGGCTGTTTGCACTTTGTGCATTCTGAGTGGGCTCTGGGATGAAGCACCTGCCAAGAATGGGATATCCTGACTGCTCTGAACTGTACCAAGCTCCTGCTCCTGGGCTGTGTCTGCCTGTGACTCCTGAGGGAGGAATGGCTGAGGAAAAGGGGTCACAGCCCAGTGCCCTGGGGGTCATAAGCCATTAAAACTTTCCTGTGCCACCAACTCAGCTGTGCCCAGCTGGGGAGAATGAGCCAGAAACAATTTAGGCCAAATTGATGGAGCTCCACTGTCAGGCAGCAGCTCCAGGGATGGGGGGAGTTCCTGGGCATGAGGGCTCCGACACCATCTCTGCCAAATCCACACCAAGACGGCTGCTCTGTTCCACTCCAAACTTACCCCTGCCTCAGAACACCCATTCTGGCTCCCCACTGACACACCACCCACTGCCAAAGGAGGGAGACTGGGGATTTCACCTCAGTGCCCTTTTTCTTGGGAGTTCAAACCTCTGCCTGTGTTTTACACCAGGCACAAATCTCATATTCCAGCAAGACGGAGAGGTATTTACAAATGTGCAAATGAATTTACAAGTGAACCTTTGGGTGCAGAGAGGAGTCACAGGACACTTTGTCCAGCACGTCTTGGAAAAAGGAGGGGATGGATCGTGCCAAGTCATTCGGCTCTTTGTGGCCTCTGATAAGAATGGGCACAAAGGCTCGCACAAGTTCTCTGCTCAGTCCTGCAGCTCTGTCCCTTCCATCCTGCTTTTGCTTCACTCGCAACGTGCCATACTGCCCTGGTCTGGAGCGTGCACAGTAAAGAGAGTCTGAGCCTGGGCTGCACCATGTTCTGCCAACCTCCGGCACCCCGGCCCTCCCCAGCACCGGCCAGCTCTGGGTGCTGGGAGGTCGTTCCACAAGAAGTCGCCCCTTGGTGAGTTACCTTGGCCGTTAGTTTTAGGTCGGGACCTCAGAACTGTAGCATCCCTAGAAATGCAGCTCCCACAATTTCACGGGTGTGTTCAGAACTGGTGGAAATCTAAAGCTGTCTTTGCCCCCGAGTGGCAGTGTCCCCGCAGACTGCACAGCCTGGGGTCTTCTCGGGGCAGTGACACCTTGCTCTGCTCCTGGGCGTGTCCAGTACAGGTGGGGATGTGGGAGGGCTGTGCTGGGCGCGGACAAGAGCATTGGCACCACTACGAACGTCCCCACGCTAGGCCCTGACTAAGACAAGTGCCCCAGAAGAAGTGAATATGTCTATTGACCGATTGTAAAGGTGAGAGAGGATCTCCAAAGCCCATTGTCACTGCTGCCATCTGAAAGACAGTAAAGACAGAGTTCAGTCTGTTGGAGCTGAGCATACTACGGCTGTTTGTACAAACTCAAGCAGAGCGGCGGCATAGGGGCACCTGCGGAGAGGCCTCTCCTTCCTCGGCCCTCACTGCCTGGTCCCCAGGAGTGTCCGGCGCCAGGACCCTGCCGAGTCCGGTCCCACCAGGCCAGGGTGGGGTTGTGCTGCTGCCGCTGCCTCGGGAAGCAGGGTGGGATCCCAGGGGGGACTCAAGGCAATAGTAACCTCTGCAACCACTGTCGTTGATTCACCCCCAGCATTTAAAAGGAGCCCCTCCACTAGAGCAGACCCTCAGAACCAGGCACAGCCCCAAACGGCCTCAGCTGCCGGGCAGGGAGAGCATATCCACAGGGATTCCTCAGGCAAAGCCCTCGTTTTGGGCTTCCTGACTTTGAGAAAAGGCACTGAGACATGTTCCAGAAATCTCTGAAGAAGGGGAGGTCAAACCCCAGTTAAGGGCTCTCCCGGTATGGGCATTCCAGTACAAGCAGGAACAGCCAACAGAATTTCTCCAAAATTGAGAGCACCTGGGTGCAAGGGAGGGAAAGGGGGCAGCACTGGGACACGGGGACACAGGGACCCTCCCTCAGGCAGAGGAGATGGTGACAGGACACTGTTTCCAGGATCCCTTCTGCCCTCACCACTTCAAACATGGCTCAGAAGCAAAGCCCACGGCAAAGTCTTTGGCTTCTTGTATCTCAAGAAGGGACGTCCAACAGGACTGGAACTTTTAACCATTTCCTCTTGGAACAAGAGAGATCTGCGGGCAATTTGTGAGGTTAGTCAGGGTGCCTGGGTGAGCTGCGGGCTCAGGGCTGTGCTCTGGCTCCGAGGGTCCTGAGAACTCCACCGTGTCGGGGGGAGCACGAGGCAGAGGGAGCGGCTCGCAGGGGGCTCTCACCTGGAGGTTGGTGAGCTGCTGCTGCTGGTGGGCGATGGTTTGTTTCACCAGCACGCTCTTGATGCTCTGCTCCATCGCGTACTTCTTGGCCTGGAAGGAAAACAGGGGCTGTAGGGGCAGGACAGCACAGCGGGGCAGGGAAGGATGCCTCCACAGCTCCCAGAACCTTCTGGTCTCCATGCCTAAGCACCAGGGCACTGCCCCCAGCTCCCCAGCACCTCGAGGCCCTGGGACACAGAGGATGTGGTGAGGGGCAGCGCAGGGAAGCAGCATGCACCGGGAGCTCGGTGTTCCCCTCTTCCACCCCACCGCAGCCCCTTACCTGCAGGGCCGGGGCGGGGCACGGCCTCCTCCAGTCCTCTCCTCTCAGAGAGCGTCTGCACAGGCAGGTGCTACAGGAGGGAAGGGGCTCCACCTCCCTCCTCCCCATGGCACCCCCAGCTGGGCTCTGCCTGCTCAGCACACCTGGCCTGCTCTGGATCTGCTCCCAAAACACACCAGCTCTTCTCTCTGCTCCCTGAATGTCCCAGCTCACCTCTGGCTCTGCTCTCAAAACACACCAGCTCTTCTCTCTGCTCCCTGAATGTCCCAGCTCACCTCTGGCTCTGCCTGCCCACACACGGCTCCTCTGGGGTTTCTCTCAGTCCTCCCCAAATCTGACAAAGCCAGAGATTCTGGGGTGCCAGCACTGAGGCTCAGTGCCAAGGCAAACCTCATCCCCACACCTGTGGCTGTCCCCCAGCCACCCCTTGGCACCTGGGCTCCGTGCCTGTGTTTGGGAGCTGCCAGGGAACGGGACGATCTAACCCAGGGATTTGAGGGCTGTGCTTTGGAAATGGACAAGGGGGCTTGCATTTGGCTCCAGAGAAGCCAGAGGGAATGAGGCTGGGAGCCAAGCACTTCACACAGAGGGACAGCTGGGACAGCACAGGCACAGCCACACGGAGCCTCCTGAGGACAGAGCTCTGTGTCTCTGCCATCCCGAGGACAGGGGTATTCTGGGATGTGTCCCATTCTGGGTGTGGACAGTGACAGGCCAGCTGGAGCAGATCCCAATTTCAGTCCTCCTGGAGCTCCTCAATGACTTTGTGGCACCCACACTCTAACTCAGAATTCCCATCTCACTTAGGATGCCATTTTTCTGAACTGGTTGACTTTTTAAATGAAACTCACTCTCACTCACCCCAACAGCAATTCCCCACCATGCTCCCGAAACTGTCCATGAAGTCTAAACAAAACCAAGTAATTCCTGGGCCCAAATGTGACTGTGAGACCCTCCAGCATGGCCACGACCCCAGAGATCCAGTGGTGAGTTCCCTTTGGCCCCACCAGTGACAGAGGCTCATTAAAACACACCACCACCCCCCAAACAGCAAATTCCCACCAGTTTTACTCACTTTCTGGAGAGCTTCCTGCTGCTCTGGGGTGAGAGGGGGCAGCCCCAGCTTTGCTGCCGTGCTTTGCCCGTTCTCCATCTTAATGGACTCTGTACCCTAAGGAAACAGAAGATACTCAGGGAAAACTGTTTGCACTGGAGTGACCTGTCTTCCTTCCCAGAAAATCAAAGCACTTCACATCAGAACATGACAGCTGGCTAAAAACCCTTCCCAAACCCAGCTGTATGTCAGAAAAAACAGTTCATATTCCACCATTCCCTGTGGGAAGAGCCATCCTAGCAACTGTACAAACCAAGAGATTGTTGGACACTTACAGAGTTCTCCAGACACGTTTTCTGTGAACAGACAATCAGATAATCCCCAATCCTTGCTCACATCATCTCCATCCCCTCAACAGATCCACTGTCTAATGTCCCCATCAATGTTCTCCTTCCTTCTCCCTCCCAGCTCTGTTGACATAGCTTTTTCAAGTTTTCATTTTAAAACCTTCTCTAAAACTTTCCCAAATCATAGAATCATGGAATGTTTGGAGGGACCCCTAAAGCTCACACAGTCCCATCCCCTGCCACGGGCAGGGACAACTTCCACTAGCCCAGGTTGCTCCAAGCCCTGTCCAACCTGGCCTGGAACACTTCCAGGGATGGGGCAGCCACAGCTCCTCTGGCAACCACTGCCAGGGCCTCACCACCCTCAGTGGGAAGGATTTCTCCCCAACATCCCAAGTGACCCTGCCCTCCGGCAGTGGGAAGCCATTCCCCTCTGTCCTGTCAGTCCAAGCCCTTCTCTAAAGTCCTTCTCCAGCTCTCTGGAACTATGATTCCAGCACAGGAATCCCACTGCTGGAACCATGGATCCCACTGCTGGGACAATGACTGACTCCTGCATGGTGAACCCACTGCTGGGACTGAGATGCCTGCATGGTGATCCCACTGCTGGAACCATGACTCCAGCATGGTCATCCCACTGCTGGAACCATGGATCCCACTGGTGGGACAATGACTGACTCCTGCATGGTGATCCCAGTGCTGGGAACCATGACTGACTCCAGCACAGCAATCCCACTGTTGGGACCGTGACTGCAGCATGGTGATCCCACTGCTCAGACCACGGATCCCACTGCTGGAACCATGACTCCAGCATGGTGATCCCACTGCTGGAACCATGACTCCAGCACGGTGATCCCACTGCTGGAACCATGGATCCCACTGCTGGAACCATGACTCCAGCATGGTGATCCCACTGCTGGGACTGGGATTCCAGCATGGTGATCCCACTGCTGGGACCATGACTGACTCCAGCAATTCAGCAGCCCAGTGCTGGCACTGCTGGGACCACGATTCCAGCCTGATCCAGTGCTGGAACCCCCAGCTTAGCCCCCACAGCAGGACCTGGCCCTGCCTTTGGTGCTCACATGGGTTCTGGTGGCACCATCCACCAAAACAGAGCTGCTTCCTTCTCTCAACTCCACATTTCCCACCAACCACCCCAAACCAGCGGGGACAAACCCCAGCCTGTGGTCCTGGACAGGCTCCTGTGGGAAGTCTTTGCTCCCAGTAAAAGCAGCATGGAAAAACCTATGTTCAGAGCAGGAGCCAAGACTTGAAACTTTTCCTTTACCAAAAGCAAAGCTTTGGATTGTCACAGAATCATGGAATGGTTTGGGTTGGAGGGACTCTAAAGCTCATCCCATTCCACCCCCTGCCATGGCAGGGACACCTTCCACTAGCCCAGGTTGCTACTACCTGGCCTTGGACACTTCCAGGGATGAGGCAGCCACAGCTTCCCTTCCCACCCCAGCCATTCCAGGATTCTAGGATATATCCTCAATATTCTGACTCTTATTTTACAGCAAGAATGAGACTCCTGGTTTTGTGCAGCTTCCAGTTCCCTGTGGGGGTTGTGAACATGGAGCAGACAGAAAACAAACCCTCCCAAGACAAAATCCTGCTCTCCAGGTGTCTGGACCGCACCCAGAGCTGGAGTTGTTCCCTGGTCCCTTCAGAAATCCCTGGCTGGACTGGGACACAAGGAACACGATGATGGGAACACCAGGGCACCAACAGGGACACAGGAGCAGAGGTGGCTGGAGCTGCAAACTGAAACTTCAGGGCACAAAGCCACACCCAAGCTGAAAACCAGACCAGTAAAGCGATATGGAATCATGGAATGTTGAGACTGGAAAAGCCCTCACAGCCCACCGAGTCCACCTGTCCCCAGCACTGCCAAGGCCAGCAGTGACCATGTCCCCAAACGCCATCCCCACCTGGCCACAAACACAATCCAAAAATGCTGATCTGTTTATAAAAGAAGGCTCCCTCACCTTCAAGATTCATTTTGATTGTGGAACATCCAATAAATTAATTTTAAAAATCCTTCTTGTCCTTTCCCAGCTGGCTGAAGCCCTGTTTGTCAGCAGCTGTCCCTGTCCCCTCCCAAGTCTCTGCCACTGGACACCCAGAGCTCTCCCCAGCCAATTTTCAAGTCCACAAACCCTTCTCCCACTGCTGCTTTCATCTCCTCCAGCTTTAAAAACTCAATTATTCCAATTTAGGAGCTCTGAGATGTGGGAGGAGAAGAACAGAGTGAAGGGCTGCCAAGTGTAACTATTCAAAATAAAAAAGTCAGGAGCCCAATCTGTTGTGATTGTTCCAAACCCAGCCCATTGCACAGCTGAGTTTAATATAATTTACATATTTGGGCTCATTAACAGGCACAGCTTCCAAAAACTACTCTGGAACATCCCAGCTCCGGCACAGAGAGCAAAGCTGAGACTAGAAGGACCCAGCAGTGCCCAGGAGCACCCAGGAAGTGCTGGCTCCAGCTCTCTGCCCCCACACATCCCTCTGGGAAGAACCCATAGATCCAGGGGCGATCTCTGCTGACCACAGGCATGGCTCCAGCAGGAATTCCTGACCATATACCCCTCACTATGGATCGTTCCCCAGGGAACATCACCACCCTGTCACTCTGGGCTCCCTGGAAAGCAGCACACTGTGTAAGCCCACCCTCACACTCAGAGAGCCCAGAGTGCTGCTCTCCTCTCTCCAGGCACCTCGGGATAACCCTGCTCCCAGGAAAGGGCTCAGGTCCATTCCCTGGGGCCAGACAACAGCACCTGGGGCTTTGTGCTCAGGCTCCTCCCCTGAAACCTTATTCCCACATCCCCTTATTCCCACAGCCAGGAGGAACCCAGGAAAGTGGGAGAAAAGCCGGTAGAGGAAGCAGGAGAAGAGGAGCTCCTTTGGAAATAAATAAATGGGAATTGGATTCCTGGTACTATTCTGGCATCTGAGCATGGCTGGGCCCTTTTAGGGGGTTTGAACTCCAAGAGTTCAGAAACATTCCTGGAAATTTGTTACAGGGCTGAGAACTTCTCTGGAGTATAAACACACAGAAAGGACAGAATCCCGTTTATTTGGGAACAACAAGCAGCAAATCACACGGAGATTCAAGGAGACAGAAGTGCAGAAAGGAAGGATGAAACACATGGCCAGGGCATTGGCTCCATCCCTGCTCCACCTGCTTGACAGGTGAACAGGAATTCAGGGAGTCCCTTCACACTGCCCCCAGCAGAGGCTGGAACACAGCCTGGGCAGCACAGAATGCCAGGATCACGGGGCTGGCAAAGATTCCAGGATCAGGGAGCGCAGCCTGTGACTGATCCCCACCTCTCACCACGTCAGAGTACTGAGTGCCATGCCCAGTTGTCCCCTGGACACCTCAAACCTCAAGCAGCAGCCCCTTCCAATGGCCTCATCACCCTCTCCAGAAAGAAATTCCTCAACTACAGGTGAGTGTCCAGGGAAAGCCCTTCCTGCTGGGTACAACCACATTCCAGTTCAGTCCCTCTTTTCCATCTAAGCCCTTGGGGATCCCACTGCAACTCTGGAAGCCCTGGTGGGCATGATAACCTTTAGCACTCCTCAATGGCTTTAGTAACTCCTTTCCCACACCCCGTGGAATGCTCCTTCTCAACTGGGAGCAGCAGTGCTGGCAGTCACTGCAGAATCCAGAGTGTGGGGCACATCCAAAGCTCCTCCAGAACTTCCCAGATGTGTTCCTAGAGATTGGCAGGAACCAAAACCTCCCAAACTGGGCCCCTTCTGCAGCACTTTGTGAGCAAATGGCTCCCACAGCTGCAGACACAGCCAGTGACCATGGCTCTGGTTCCATCCAGAACCATGGAACGGTTTGGGTGGGAAGGAGCTGACAGCTCCTCCATGGGCAGGGACACCTTCCCTCCATCCAACCCGGCCTTGAGCGCTCCCAGGGGGTGGAACTGGATGGGATTTAAGACTGCTCCCATTCCAAAGCAGGCTTTGGTCCCATGATTCTGTGACTGACTCTTTCAGGCTCCCAAATGGCTTTTGCCAAACTGCACAGCTCAGCCAAGGGAAGTGTGGCTGACACAACTGCTGTCACTGAGGCCCCCACTGCAGACCACACCTTCAGCAGGGCAGCACCACCCACCCACCCAGCTGGGATTCAGGAATGCAGAAGGAAGCCAGGCACTGGCAGAGGAGCTGATGTGAGGGCTGATGGTGACAGGGAGCACTCCAAAATGCCCCCACATAGGTTTTACTGTCCCAAATGGCACTGGTGAGCTGCCTGGAACATCGTGCCCGTTACCAGGGGTGCAGAGAGCCCAAAGATTGCCAGGAATCAGGAGAGAGCACAGCAGAACACCCACAGGATGTGGGAAGGCCCCAGCCCAAGAAATGAGGGGAACACTGAACTGGGAGCACAATCACAGCACTCACACGGTGCCAAGCAACATCCCAGACTGCCCGGATTCCTTCAGCAAGGAATCAGCCTGGATCAGCCTCAGCAGGTGATCCCAGGGCCAGCACTGACACCAAGGTGCCATCCTGCACTCCCTGAGAATCCCACACAGCACACCAAGGTGCCATCCTGCATTCCCTGAGAATCCCACACACATCCCCTGGCCCTGCTCTGTCCCACAGCACACCAAGGTGCCATCCTGCATTCCCTGGGAATCCCACACACATCCCCTGGCCCTGCTCTGTCCCACAGCACACCAAGGTGCAGGATCCTGCATTCCCTGGGAATCCCACACACATCCCCTGGCCCTGCTCTGTCCCACAGCACACCAAGGTGCCATCCTGCATTCCCTGGGAATCCCACACACATCCCCTGGCCCTGCTCTGTCCCACAGCACACCAAGGTGCCATCCTGCATTCCCTGGGAATCCCACACACATCCCCTGGCCCTGGTCTGTCGCACAGCACACCAAGGTGCCATCCTGCATTCCCTGGGAATCCCACACACATCCCCTGGCCCTGCTCTGTCCCACAGCACACCAAGGTGCAGGATCCTGCATTCCCTGGGAATCCCACACACATCCCCTGGCCCTGCTCTCACAGCACACCAAGGTGCAGGATCCTGCATTCCCTGGGAATCCCACACACATCCCCTGGCCCTGCTCTCACAGCACACCAAGGTGCAGGATCCTGCATTCCCTGGGAATCCCACACACATCCCCTGGCCCTGCTCTGTCCCACAGCACACCAAGGTGCCATCCTGCATTCCCTGAGAATCCCACACACATCCCCTGGCCCTGCTCCCACAGCACACCAAGGGACCACCAGGAACCTGCATTCCCTGCAAATGTGGCATGGATGTTCACAGGTCCTCCCCAGCCAGCAGCTGCTCAGACCCCAGGAACACCAGAGCTGTTTTTTACATCTGACAGGCAGCCACACACCTGCCTTGTGTGATTCCCACTGCTGCTGGCATCATGGAATCACTGAGGCTGGAAAACACCTCCAGACCATCAAGCCCAGCCTGTGACCTGTGAGTGTCACCTCCAGGGATGGGCACTCCAAACC
>VYZP01006611.1:12973-69087 GCA_013400635.1 Hypocryptadius cinnamomeus | reverse complement strand
GGCCCCGCCCCGCCCTCCAGCCAGCATGGCCGCCGCCGCCGCCGCCTCGGTGCCTGTGAAGGTAAGCGTGCTTCCGCCCACAGGTGCCTCAGGAGGGAGGGGTGGCGTCCATCGTCGCCCGCAAACCCTCCCCGCCGCCGCCTCGGGGCGGCTGCGGGAGCGAGACGGCGGGAGCCGTGCCGCTGCCCTCCCGGCGCTGCCGAGCGCGTGCCGAGAGGCGCTGCCTTTTCTTGCTTCCTGCCTTCCTTCCTCCTTCCCTCCCTCCTGCCCGCTGCGTCTTTCCCCGCTTCCTGCCGCCTTCCCACCCTCCTGCTGCGCCGCCTGTCGGGAGCGGGCCCGGGAGCGCGGCGGTGCCGCTGTGGGGGGCGGCGCCCGCCCGAGCGCTCCCTCGCCCAGGCCCGTGCAGGGCCGCCCGCGGCCATCCCGGAAAACACGAGGGGGTTTTTTTGTTGTTGTTGTTTGGTTTTGGTTTTGTTTTTTCTTTTCTTTCTTTTCTTTAATTCCGAGAAATCTTCTTTTCCGAGTATCTGACTCGTGTGCGGTGTGTTGGATCTTTGAGTGAGAGGGACCGTGGCGGGTCTGTAACTGTGGGCTCTGTTTTTAAACGTGCACGGAACTCTAATCTTTGGCAGAAGTAAGCAGTGCAGAACTTCCTCTCTTGAGACTCATTTCTTGTGTGTTTGAAGAGCTGCTTAGAGCGGTGATGGCACCAGGGGCGAGAAGCCCGGTGCTTGGGCTGAAATGTGAGTTTTCACAAACTGCATTATTTTTCTGCCATGAAGCAGAAAAATCCCAGTCCTTTTGGGTGTAGAAAACAGTTAGAACCTGTCTTCAGTGTGCAGATTTATTCTCTTAAGTGTAACTTATATGCAGCTCGACGTTTGGGTCCTTTTAAGCAAAATTATTTGTAATGCCATCCTCACCCCTTCCTCAGTGTCCCCAAAACGGAAGAGAGGAATACAGAAGGGTTTGTTGGTGGTTAGTTGTCAAAAAGACCCATAGGTGATCATGACATGTGCTAGTGTTTAAGACCCACAGATGAGCAAGTGTAGGCTGTTACTACACTGATACCTCTGTGCCTTTCACTTAAACCTTGGAGAAGTTCGCCAAGCACCACATGAAGAAAGGCATACACTTCAGTGTGATTGTTACTTGGACTTTGACAGAGAAATGGGTTTGATTTTTGTAGTTACTGATGTGATAACTTTTTGTTAGGTTTCACTTCTGTTGCTTTTCATCCACTGTTTGAGATTCACTCTATTGTAATGCCATTTTACTTGAGATTTAATTCCAGATAACCTTTTATACAGGCTCCATTAAATGTTATGAGTTATATCCTTTGTGTCCCTTTGTAGGATGCAAAGTCTGAAATGGAGAATACAGTCTTACATCTTTCCATTCTCAAAGTCATTCCTAGGTGTGGGGTCAGTTCTCTGGCTTTTGAGGAAAGGTAAAACTGTTCTTCCTTGGTCACATCCTCTCTGCCTTCCCGTATGTTTAGCTCCCGGGCTGGTGGCTGGGAATAGAAGTCAATGCCCCTGAGGGGGGTATTGTAATTTAGACATGATGCTCTCCAATTTACTGTTCCCACTGAAGGCACTCCAAACCACACATCTCCCCATCCCCTACAGCGGAATGAGAGGAGAGTTGGAGGCACAAAAGGTGAAGATCATGGCTTGAGATAAGAACAATTTACTGGAAACAACAATGAGATTAAAAAAAAAAGTAACAACAACTATATAATTGAGAGAGGTGAGCAGCTAATATGCAACTGCTCACCACTATTCAGAGCCCAAAAATACGCAATTGTGGTGCTACCCTGACCCGGGGCCCCTTGCCCTGTTTTTGGAAAATGATACAAAGTCATGTAGAATAACCTCCAGGCCTTAGTCATGACCCTCGCAGTCTACGGCAAAAATTAATCCTGTCCTGGCCAGAGCCAGAATGTAGGGTATCTCTCCCAGTGAGCCTAGAGCATTTGCATTCATTTTGATAATTCACTAGGAAGTTTGGAAAGCAGAATTTAGTATAGAATCAGATTTTTCTGTCTAGTTCCCAGATACAAATAGTATTTCTGGAGATCATGCAAACTGGAGGAAAAATAATTGTCAGGTAAAATTAATTTTATGATTAGAGCTGCCGGCTCCAAGTTGACCTTACATGGTTGGAGAAGCAGCCAGTTCAAAAATCTCTGCTGCCTAACTTTCCTTCCATTGAAGTAGCTCTCCAGTGAATTATAAGTGAGCCCAGCATTTCTCTAGCCAGTGTCGCCTCAGGTGGCCCGAGGGTTGTCCAGACTGCCACTGTGGTAAGTTTGCAGTGGGCAAGAAAGGACAACAAACTCAACATAGTCTAGGTCTTCTGTGCTTTGGGTTCTGCACCCTGGGAGCTTTGAATATATTGCAAGCTCATTGCAGTCTGCAATTTCTGACAGCATGGCTATTGGTGTAAAAGCCTGGGCAGGAACTGAACAGTGCAGCCAAAGTAGGTATTGATGCCGCTGCAGCCCCTGGGTTATGGAGCCTGAGAGCAAATTTGACAGCAACCACACCAGGCCTATGCTGCCACAGGCGAGGTGTGCTGCTTTCTGTACAGGGACAGTCTCTTTGTTACTGTGATGGATCTGTGTGTTTATAATAACCTTAAAGCACTGCAGTTCCAAAGTAACTTTTGTCGTGCATCTGTAGCTGCTCTCTCCAACATTGCACATTTTTCCTCAGTCCCAACAACTTTCACTTTGCTAGATGTAAAAGTTTAGTTCCCTTTTGAATCCTAAGTCAGAGGACACTAGTAAAACAAGTGTCATGCCCAGCTAAAACCAATAAGATGACTGAAGGAACCCTTTTTTTTGCCCCAGATTGAAAAAAAAATTAAAAGGCACCATTTTGGTCCTGTCCTCTGGCAATGTAGCACTCATCAGTGTTTACTGAATATATGCATGAACAGTGTTAAAGAGAGTCTTTTCTTGATTTTGAGTTTTGTGGTTGTTCCTGTTTCATACCTTTCACAATTCTTAAGGCAATTTGTTATTCGTCCTAAAGTGTATGTAATTTTCAGGATTTTCGTGAGCAGTCCAAGTCAGAACCTTTGTGATAGCTAAGCAACACGAGTAACATGGGAACAGACCCATCAGTATTACTGCAAACAGTGGTCTAGGTCTTCCCTAAAGCCTGTGTGTGTATTCCGGGTCAGAGTATGTGGGTTAGCACTGCTGTCAGCACCGCTGTTTTCCTTTGCACTTCTTCTCGCGCTCCACATGGGGGTAGCCGAAGGAAGTAGGAACCTGGTTGAAACCATCTCATGTATCGGCGTTTGCACCACCGGCTGTGGAAAGCTTTGTTAGAGAGGTGTTTATTTGTAACCAAGACCACAGAGCCTCTCATTGTTGAAAAGAAGTGCTTAATGAGCCAGCTAATACAGTGGTTGAACAGATGGGGTCTCCACGAATGTGAAAGCAAGAAAAAGCTGGAGTAAGAGGCAGCTCTCTGTGGGTTGTGAAAGGAGTTGGAGTCTGGAGGTTTTACTCGGGAAGTTTTCAGTCTTTGTGGTAATAAGTTACATCAGAAAGGTTCAGATTTTGAAGCAAACCAGTCATGATATGTATTCACCTTGAACGTGATGCGAACTTTGCAACAACTGGTCACATTGAAGAAAAAAAGCACTCTTTTTCTCTGTGTGTGATAAATGGTGACATCACTTTTAAGTACCATTACTAAGCTTTCAGTTGTGAAAAGCTTGACAATAACAGTTCCATCCGAAGAGTTACAAGTGTTCTGAACTCAAGAAAAAACTTGATTGAAAATCTAATTATCCCTAGAGAGACAAAAACCAAGTTATTTCTCAATCATGAACTAGAAACATGAAAAATCAGATGTGTTTTTCATAGCTGGAATATGAAGTCACAGGCAAATCAAAACACAATAGGGATTTTAGTTGGGAAACCTCTTAGATTTTGTTGAGTTAACACAAAAGACTAATTTTTTTCCACAAAGTTTTCTTTCTTTTGGAGGTATAATACCATATAGAAATGTCTGTGTCCTGGTTACGGCTGTAGTAAAGTTAATTTCCCCTCAGTAGCTGTTCCAGTGCTGTGTTTTGGATTCAGAATGAGAATGGTGTTGATAACACACTGATGTTTTGGGGTTTGCTGAGTCATGTTAATCCTAAATCAAGGACTTTTTTCCCTGTCTCGTGCTGTACCAGGGAGGGAGTGGAAGGGGTATGCAAACAAAATTGGGAGGGAGCATAGCTGGGACAGGTGACCTAAGCTGATTGAAGGGATGTTCCACACCATGGGATATCATGCCCACTATATAAACTGAGGGAGTTACCCAGAGGGTGGCCATTCTGGATTTGGGAATGGGGTCTGGCATCAGTCCATGGGTGCAGAGCATTTGTATTGTGCATAGCTAGTTTTTCCCTTTTTTATTATTATTACTATCATTTACCTTTATTATAATTTTTTACTTTATTTTCAGTTATTAAACTTTTCTTATATCAACATACATGTTTTACTTTGATTCCACTCCCCATTCCACCAGAGTGCAAGAGGAAAGAAGCAGGGTTTTAGCAAGTAGCTGTGTGATGCTTAATTTCCCGCTGGGCTTAAAACATGACAGTCTGATATTCAGTGTGGTGGTTATATGTAAGACTTTTTGTCTATATAAACAAAAAGCCTTTGTTTTAATGGGCTTTCTACATGTAGAAAGGCATTCCCAAATAGTCTTAATTTTTATATTGAAAATAAATGTTTAATGGCACATCTTTGTGCATTTTTTCGTAGCTTTTTTTAATTTGGTGTCTTGAAGAGGAGAATCATGGGGTAAGAAATTGGCAAGCTAAATACAGTTGTTTAAAATCAGGTATTTGAAATTTGCATTCTGGAAAAGTGTAGTGGGCATACTATGCTTTGTTGATCTGTTGTCTGTCCTCATCTTGAGAAGAAGATACATTTTGTAGCTGCCTGGTTAGTTTTTCAAGCATGCAGTTATATGTGAATTGCAAGAAGACTAATATGTACTTTCTGTGTAAGATTGGAATTATTGGTGGAACTGGCCTGGATGATCCGGATATCTTAGAAGGAAGAACAGAAAAATATGTTGACACTCCTTATGGCAAGGTCTGTATAACTTTTTTATTTATTACTGAAACTTTCTGCCAATTTTCAAGATGTTTGTATGCTTTCAGAATTTTCAGACTGGTAAATGAATATATAAAGAAGNAGGTATTTTCTCCCGAACCGATTGGGGGGGGAGGGGCCAATTGAATCTGCTTTTCTAGAGGAGCCCCTTTGGGGGTTATCTCCCAAATTTGCCCTGAACCAGGACAGAGGTGCTGGCACAACTGTTCTTAGTTGCTATGTATTGTGGGATTCTTAGTGTGTAAAAACAAAGTATTATTGCAAAGATGATGTGCAAAGGAGACTATACCTCTTCTCATTTGTTGATTGGATGAATTTAGGAACTCGCTGCTGAATTTACAATCAAGGGATAAATCCTCTCTTTCAAATTTGTACTGGTGCGTGACCTGTATTATCTATCATCTTTCTGAATTGCAGAAAACTCTCCTTTGAGGTATATGAGACACCATTTTCCCTGTAACTGATGGATGATATTTTACATGCCAATGTAAAATCATGCTTATAGCCACGTAATTTGAAAATTCTTTGAAAATTAAGCTCTGAAACTGTGTTTGTGAGACTGACACACCTGAACAATTCTCTTTTACATTGCTTCTGTCCTTTTCCGTAGCAGAAGGGAGTGGTGACTAGGCCTGTTGCCGTATACACAGCACAGGGTGTGTTTTGAAGGATAATTCCTGGCACAAAGCATTTATAGTACAAGCAGGCAAGACAAAGGATGAGGGAGTTTTATAGGCAGGAAGTCAAGGGGGAGAGATGTTCTAGTTTTCACACAAAGCTCATAGAAGAATTGGATCTTAGGTAATCATATCGTAGGACATGGGGAGTCTGCTTTATAATTGCCATTGGAATTATATCTTACGCAGTCTACTAGTGTATGCTGGTATACATACAAGAGAATCTGGTATCTGGTAGCAAGTGCTATTTTGTGACTGGAAGCTTGGCAGAAAACTCAGTGGCATGGTGTGTGATTGAAAACCGAATCCATGCCTCCACTCAAAAATTATTTAAAATGGAGTGTAAGGAGCAAGAGGAGTTTGTATCCACACCATTAGGAAGGGGAAGTATATTAAAGGAAGTAAAGACATAATCAGAAGAATGCATTTGACTTTTCTATCCGCTTTCAGAATTATTTAACAAATTGTAATAGAATGAAGGGAACTTGCCTCCTCTGTTCTCTTTACTCGTTTCCAACAGTAGCCAGCTTTGGTCTGTCTGAAGGAGAATCCACTGGCTAAACCAAACCAGTTGCCATTCCATTCCCTGTTTCTTCAGAATCATGGATGTTCATCACAGCATGGATGTGTTTGGAGACTGCTGACAAAGGAGAAGTAATACTGTGCTTGTAGCAGATATTAACTGAAGCTTTCCTATCCAGGACAGATGGAACACTTCTCCCTTACAGGGTTCTGTTCCAGAGTTAAGGGCACAGTGGCAGCACAGCATTTGAAGGTCTGTTCTGTCACAGCATTGAGGTGCCACAGGATTTGGGAAATGCAGATTCTGCAGTGCAGTAAGTGGCCTACAGTAGGGTTCAATATTCCTGAGAAGAGTAGGAATACTTGTAGGATGGCTCCTGCACGAAGGAATGAAATAATCTTCATCAGCCATGCACCTTTGGTCAGTGCGGAAGGCTTTTTTACTTTTTTTTTTTTTTAACTAGTAAGTAGCTTATATAGTGTTGTTTTGTTTTTTTTTCTGTGTTCTTCACAGAATGCAACATAAATAGCAGAAAAATTAATGTTGGTGCCTGTTGTGGATTGTGAGAGACCTTGATCAATGGACTGACTGTGTCTGAGCCTGCATGTTTCACATTTAGCATAGGCTGAACTTAAAGAAAAAGAGCTCATGAATATTTTTTCTTTGTGTGAGGGCGATGAGAGTGGAACTGAGATACCATGATATGAATCCAAGCCTGAATTCCAGATAATGTCCTAAGTTGAAATGGGACTGTTAAGCTGATCTGAATAGAGTCAGGTCAGTCAAAGAAAGACAGCACAGCTAATAAGGCTTTTATCCTTTTACCTGTAATGGCCTGTCTTCCTTCTATCTCTCTGTAGATCTGAACTTCTGATAATCAGGCCATTGACCTGATGGTTGTTTCATGTGGGTTTCCTCCTGTATAGAATCGCATTAACTTCACCGACTGAAGGCAGTTTCCAGTTCAGCAGCTGATGGATCAGCCTTCGCGTAAGATGTGCAGAGCTTAGTCCACAAGTTTCAATTGCACAAAGTGCAGTGGGTTTTGATTGAAGCAGAAAAAAGCCTCAAATTCAATTAGTATTATTAGGTGGATCAATATTCACTCACTTTGCTGCTGAGACTATTTAGTATTCAGGAAGGAGGTGTTACACAACCTACCACTCATTTTAGAGCTACATAGTTGAGAGGAACAGCTATTGCTGAATGCAAGAGGGCAGTTTTATTTTTATTTAAGTGTGCCTGGAAAAGTTTAGAAGTTTATGGTTTTTACTATTTTTTCCTAAAGGTATATTTTGTTCTTGATTGTTACTGGAGTAATCCCAAAAAAACTGGGACTTTTCTGCCATAAAGATACTTTTTCACAGAGCTGTGAAATCAGTAGAAAGATAATCTGCCTGAAATTTTAAGAAGTAAAGGGCTTAATTTAAATAAACTTCAGAACTTTGTGATCTTTGATTTCCTGAGAGAAACAGAGATGAAATATCAACCTATTTAGTTCAAGCAAAACTAGGAAGAATGAGAATGAATGAATGAATGAATGAATGAATGAATGAATGAATGAATGAATGAATGAATGTCAAAAGGAAATTGCAAGGCATAGTTACTAGAATGTATGTCCATTTCCTTCTGATTTTTGACTGAAAAGCCTTTCTGGGGTAGATGTTCCTTGGCACCTTTGACATTTGACAGCAGCAAAACAGATTTTTCTCTAATGAAAAATTCTGTTTTCTTTTCTTTTAAAAGATGAATAATATCTTCCTTTTTCTTCATGCAGAGTCCTTGAATTGTCTTCTGCTTTGGCCTTCTTGAATCCTAAGAATCATTTAACTACAATATTTAGCATTAGGGAATATGGGAAATATGGAAAAGTTTAAAGGAAACTATTATGACAATTTTTTGCTGTTCCTTATGTTGACATTGGTCCTCTATAATCTATCAAGTTACATTAGTAATAGTGAAAATGCAGAACAATGGTTTTTAAAAAAAACTGAGTAAGGTTACAGCTCTTAATATTACAGCTGTCTTTTCTCCTTGGCTTCCACCATTTTCAGTACATCAAAAATTTTGTATTCTAAGGAAAATATCCCAAAACATTTTGAGATTCTATCTCCAGATACGGAAAATATTAGTCTCCTACAGGATAACAGATGCTGTTCCAAACAATTTTATCTTCATCATTGAATTTTGAAGCTCCTAAAAAGCTTAGTTCAGAATATATTTTCAGCTACATTCTCTTTCGTTCTGGATGACGGATCTTGATTCTGAATCACCTTCCCTGGTGGGCAAGAGATCATCCCACTCTAGAAAATTATTCTACGGATTCTGTGATTTTTTCTGGTCATAAATATATCTGGCAAAAAAGCAGGGGGTAGTTCCACCTTTCAATTGAGCGGTTTTTTCATTTGAGGAAAACCTGATGCATCAGGAAAACCTGACCATGTAACATAATACTTAAGCTCCTCTTCTGCCTCCCCAAAGCAATGTACCTAGTTTGGTTCCTAAACTAGCTCACAGGTTGAATGGAGGCTTGCAGAACCTCTGAGGTACTTTTTCATCATGTGTTCTGTATTCATTCTGTTTTCTGTTCCAGCTAGCCTCTGAGGTGAGACCAAGGGAAAAATAAATTCTGTAGACACCACATGAACAGTACTTTATGCATATTTACATTATAAACAAAGGGGATTTGTTCCGATTGTTTGTTATTGTAATAATTTGGGGTTAATTGTCTAGGGTTCTTTCTTTTCTGTTTTGCAACAATTAGTAATATATATCTGACTTGTATTTGGTGAAAAGAGGGAAGTAGTTAAAGACATTTATGAATTTTTAATGTTTGAGAACTTTTTATTGGACTTTTTATTAAATCATCCTTTTAAAATACAGTATTAGAGCTTTGATTTCAAACTGTTCCATTGAAAGTTTTCCTGGCTATGACTGAGATAATAGTAGAGAGGTACAGCACTTGGAAAGAAGTAGTAGGAGAAAGAAAGCAGAGTGGAAGTATACATTAGCTATGTTACATAGTTAACATATAGTTTGAAATGTCTGTTTCTGTAACTTTATGCACATATCAATAGTTGGTCCAGCTATTCAATCTCTTTACAAGCAACCTGGATGAAGGGATAGAATGAGCCCTGAGCCAGCTTACAGATGATACAAAACTGGGGGGTGTGGCTAACACACCCAAAGGCTTTTCTGCCACTCAGAGAGACCTTAGTCTGGAGAACTGGGCATAGAGAAACCTAATGGGATTTAACAAGGAGAAGTTTAGAATCCTGCACCTGGGGTTGAATTCCCACCTGAGGTGGGAATAACCCTAAGTACCAGCACAGCTGGGGGCTGACCTGCTGGAAAGCAGCTCTGTGGAGAAGAACCTAGGGTGGTGGATGACAAGTTCACCCTTGCAGTCAGGAGGACCAGTGCTGTCCTGGGGTTCAGCAGCTAGAGTGTGGCCAGCAGGTCAAGGACTGTTATTCCCCCTTTACCTGGCCCTGATGAGGCTACACCTGGAGTGCTGTGTTGAGTTCTGAGTTCCTCGGTACAAGAAAGACAAGGAGCTACTGGAAAGGGTCTGGCAGAGCCATAGAGGTGATTCAGGGTCTGGAGCATCTCCCTTACGGGGAGAGACTGTGGAAGCTGGGCCTTCTTAGTCCAGAAGGAGAAGACTGAGAAGGGATCTTGTCAGTACATATAAATATTTTAAAGGTGGGAACCCAGCAGATGATACCAGACTCTTTTCAGTGATGCTCAGTGACAGGATAAGCAATAATGGCCATAAACTAAAACACAATATGAGGAAGAATTTCTTTACATTGACGGTGGCAGAGCACTGGAACAGGCTGCCCAATGAGGTCACAGAGCCTCCCTTCCTGGAGACACTCAAACCCCACCAGGATGTGTCCCTGTGTAACCTGCTCTAGGCGAGCCTGCCTTGGCTGGCAGGCTGGACTACAGGTCTTTTCCAACCCTAACAATTCTGTGATTGTGTGATCTTTATTTAATGTCTTTTAATGAAGTGTGATGCGGTATCTGTGTTTGAAATACTCTTTTGATATAATAAAAAGTATTAGAGTTTCAAACCCCAAAGTAAAGTGTTGCAATGTTAATTTTTGTATGAACACAGAAAATGTGTGGTATTCCTTCCTGTTTCAAGTTTGATCTTCCTGTTCCAGGCTGTTTTACTAACCTGCCATATCAAATTACAGAGCTGAGCTCAAGAAAATGTGAGACTACAATAGTAACCAGAGTTTTCTTCTGTAACTGTTGCAGTTATTTTTAGGTAGTAGTAAAGGTTTGTAATGTGATTGTCAGACAGTAACTCATTCTTATGTGCTTGTGTTGCAGCCATCGGATGCTCTGATTTTGGGAAAGATCAAAAATGTGGACTGTGTGCTCTTGGCAAGGTAAATGAGCATTTTAAGGGTGTTTGTATTATACGTCTTAAAGTCTTCTCAGAATTTTTTCTCTTTTCATTAGGTGAACTGAATTTCTGCTCTGACATCATCTTGCTCTGTGTGGTTGCTAGCAAAGTTTGGGTTTTTTCATAAACAAGTTTGATGCTGCAAGGACTGAGGGTTTTAAAAATGCTGCCTAGGTTAGGTAAAAAAAATCTAGTGGGAGGTATTGCCCTAGTAAGAATGGCAGCCTGCAGGGCCACCTGCTCTGATGGTGGGTAGGTGATGCTGATAACCTTACTGATTAATTCATCTGCTCACTATGATTGCAGATTTTCTTTGAGAAATAGAGAAAATGTCTGCTTCCAGATGAACTATGTCTCTGGTACCACTGTAAACTCCTCCAAATCGTTCCCTTAGATTATTGAGTCCTCTTGCTGTTACAATTATTGCTTAGGGGTCTGCATCTCTTGCAGTTCTCCCTTCCTATATAATTTTTATTCAGACATTTCTACTATATTTGAAGAGACTCTGGGAGCAGGATCTGCAGATGAATGTGTGGAAATTTAACACTGGTGTAACCATTGATGCCTAGGACCAACATGCTACTGGATTAAATGTAAGCATACTAACACAGTTCATGGTGCTGGGGCAGAATGGACAGAGGAGGTGCTGATGACAGGGTCTGTCAGCAGACCAAGTCAAGGTAATTAATAAAGCACAGGATCCATCCAGGGAATCCAGGCAGGAACCTTAGGAGGAGACAAGGCTGTAGTGTGTGTCTGAAGCCCATCCTGCTCTGGATATAAACTACAGCATAGGTCTGAAGGCTATGGGGGAGACTGAGCTGGGGACTGGCACACTGACATAGCTCAGGCCAGGAAGACTGGGGCCTGAGTTTGGAGGCAGGAGCACCCGGGCTCACAGGCATCAGGAATTTCTGTGGAGGCCCAGGGTGAGACTGGCCAGGGCACTTAGGACCCAGTGGTGCATGCAGGGCCTCGATTCTTTTCATTCCAGTGTTTTTCCATTAAAGCTGCTGACTGCTAACCATCTCTATGACACTTCTGTCTGTGGTTTTACTTTTCTTATCTTTCATGGACTTTGCTCATGTATTTTATTACACTTGGACAACATTTTTCTCATTTTCTCAAATGAACTGCTAAGTCAAGTTCTCATTCCTGTACTGTTTCGAGCTAGACCTTGGACCACAGATGTCTGAACAATTTGGCTGTGGTTTACCTTCTCCCTGGGATTTATGACAATTCAAACAGAAACCTCCTGAGTTTACTTTGAGGGCTAAGGTACCTGCAAATTTTTCTTTGTGTTTTGGCTTCTGAATCAAATTGGAAAAGAAAATGCATGTATATTTCATAAGAAGATTATGACAGCAACTACAATAAAGCAATAGATCAGTGTGCCTAGTAGCTTATCAGAAATACTAATGACAACATGGGAATCCTGACTGACAGTCCTTGATCATTCTTAAGGCTTTTTGGCCTCTGAAAAAAATCAGTTGAGAAATTAAGTTCCTTCTTTTCTCTTACACGGTTGAAAATAATTTTCTAATGTGTTTAATCATGTAAATGATGTGCTTCTGTAGCAAAGACAGAGATAGCACAAAAGCTCGTGCTTATAAGACCAAGTATTTCCTGTCTTGGTGAAAAAGAATACTGCAGCAGTGTGAAGTCATACTTCTAATTTATGAAAGCTGTCAGATCACTTAAAGATCAAAAAGAAAAATGTGATGATTCTACTGTTTTCTTTGGAAAGGTGACAGATTAGAATACAATGTTCTGTGATGTGCCGCTCTTTGTGTAGGAGAATACAAGCGATGCTTCTGGGCAGAAAATTCATGGAGGTGTATATAAATCTTCCCTGTAGTGTTCAGAAAAAGGGTTTCAGAATCTGTGGAACTGACTTGGAAGATTCAGAGAAAAATCGTTATTGTAATCTTGAGGCTGCTGAAGTATATTTGAATTGTATTTTTAAGATTCTTTTCATTACAGTCTTGAACTTAAAATTTTGCATTTAAAAAGAAAATTATACCACTGCTTCTTAAATTGAATTCCAGGAGAAGCTCAATACATGTAGGAAAAGAAAATATACCAGAAGTAGCTGAAATGGCCAGTTCTAATATTGTTAGGGGAAATATGTTTCCTGAAATTACCCTTACTTGGGAGGAGGAAGGCAGTTTCAGTCTGATTTATTTTACTCTCTTGCTTCATGTGTCTTTGCAGACATGGAAGGCATCATACAATTATGCCATCAAACGTCAATTACCGTGCCAATATCTGGGCATTAAAGGAAGAAAATTGTTCCCATGTATTAGTGACTACTGCCTGTGGTTCATTACGAGAGGAAATACAACCTGGTGATCTTGTCATAATTGACCAGTTCATTGACAGGTGAGTAAGAAGGAGGAAAAAGAGGAGAAACAGGGTTAAACCATATAATAACATGTCCACATTAAATTAAGTTTTTGTAAAATAAGATGATAGCCTCAGTTCTTCTGTCAAAAAGTAAGATTCATACAAGAAAATATGATAAGAAATGGGAATGTGATTATAAGAAGTTACATTGTAACAGACACAGAAGTACTAGGCTTTGAAGAATGGCCATAAATGAGCCAAAGTGTAGCTCCATGGGAAGACTGTTTCAGAACTAAAACAAATCTTCCATTCTCAGATGTGGGAGAGAAACATGAATATAAGCATAGGCCATTCCAAGCTTTATGAAGAATCTGAAATAAGATGGAGTGGTACAAGAAAGCGTAGTAGGACTCACCTAAGTAAATATATGTCATAATAATGAGGTCCTGCAGAAGAGAGATAAATGCAGCACAGTAGCAAAAGTGAGGAGGTTGTTTTAAAACAAGAATACATGCTTACATATCTTACTTGTTAAGAATCATAAGGAAATAAATTTGTTTCCAAAGTCTTTGTACACCAGTCAGTCCTGTCCTCCTTGATCATCTGACTAGAAGAGTTCAAGCAAAGCTAGGGGCAAAATAAAGCTGCATTTAAAGATCACCAGCAACACCAATAATTCAAAGATCTGGTGCATTTTAAAGGTAAATTTACTTTTAATACTTGGAGGAGTATTATATCTTGAAGTCTTATTTATTTCACATAGTTTGAAGTATTTAAAATGGGTAATGCAGCTTCATTGGGGATTTGTGGTGCTGCTGGTAGCATTTCATTGCCAACTGAACATGTAAACCTAGATTTTTTCCCTGTACTGCAGTGCTATTCAAATTTTGACTTACTAACTTTTTTTTTTGCATGTGTAACTGAAATGCTTTTTTTCTTGTAAGAGTAGGTTTTACGTACAGTGTGTCTAAATTATTAAGTATCCTGCAGAGGCAAGCCCCATGTAAAATGCTTCCTGTTATACTAGAGTTGATTTATGGGTGAATATGAGCTATATTGCTGACAATACTCTTTTTTTTTTTTTAATATTGATACTAATTTATGTAGGGAAGATATTAAACAGACTTGGGGACATGGTTTGGATGACTGTGAGTCAAGCACCAGTTATTTTGACTGCATTATCACCTGGCAGACTCCTGGGTAAGTGACAGGAGCCTCTATTTGCCATTGGTGAACCACACCTGGAGTACTGTATCCAGTTCTGGGCTCTACAATGCAATTTGGACATGGATGTTCTAGAGAGAGCCCAACAGCGGATTATGAAGATGCTAAAGGACTGGAGCATCTCTCCTAAGAGGAGAGGCTGAGGCAGTGGGACTGTTCAGCCTGGAAAAAATTAGACTCAAGGGGAATATCATTGATGTGTATAAATCGCTGAAAGGAGGGTGCATAGAAGAAGCCAAGCTCTGTCCAGCAGCGCCCAGGATCAGAGGCAGTGGGAACAGATTGAAACACAGGAGGTTCCCTCTGAGCATCACTGAACACTTTTTACTGAAGGTGACTGAGTACTGGCACAGGTTGCCCAGAAAGGTGGCAGTCTCTGTCCTTGGAGATACTCAAAGCCTCTGGATATGGACCAGGACAGCCCATTCTAGGTGGCCCTCCAGAGGCCACTTCTATCCTCAGCTGTTCTGTGATCTCTGTTTTCATTTAGAGTTTATTCAGATGGTCACCAGGAGTAATGGTGTAACCTATTTATGAGCAGTGTTTTGTTTCTGCAAGTAAGTTTCCGTTCGATGTAGGCAAGAGGAAACTTGTTGTGACTTGTTTAATGGCATCAGGAAACCAAAAAGCTTCTCAGAAAAGCATGTGAAAATGTTTCAGTGTGGAAAATTATATGTAATATGAATTTTTAAATCATCCCCAACATGCAGTTTAATTCAGAAACTGATACATTGTAATAGTCCGCCTCTTTAGACAGCTGAATTTCTGTCAAGTCTTTTTCTCATAATGTTCTCTGCCAGGGAGTGTTAGACTGCCAGGTCTTTGGAGATAGGATCTGCATTTAGCCCTTCACAGCAGTCTGAGAGTGATTGCATTATATAAGTCATTATGCCAACAGTGCTACTGGCGGAAAGATGTTTTCATGGGATGGAATATTTTAGTTGTCCACCAAAGTCTGAAAATATGGAATGTTTCTGAATGGAAGATCAGGGTCATGCAAACAATGTTAATAGTCTTGGAAAGATGGTACTGGTTAAATTTGCAAAAACAGTCAGTTATTTCTCTTGAAAGGTATTCTGGCTTCTATATAGTGGTTAACCCATGCCAGGCAGTACATAGGAAAGAAGTCATGGTCTAGGTGGCAAGGCTTTACTCAGGCCACCATTAAAACAGTGTCTTCTGGTGTCCAAGTACCTTTTAGTGTCTGGGCTCTCTCTATATATATTCTCAATAGGGAGAATTCCTATTCTCAATTCTCCTTATAGGTGTGAAGCAAAAAGAAGGAATAGTGAATAGGAACTGGAGAAGAGCTAGAGCTCAGCAAAAAACTGATGGCAGCTACTGTAATTTGCTCTCCTTGGGCATGTGCACTGTGGAATTAATGACAGGATTGCAATATAAGGAGTTGTGTAGGACTTCGGCTTAGCATAGGTTTGATTTTCAGTGTGAAACACTGAATAGGTGTAATTAGAACTGTATAAGATTTCCAGACTTTTGAGAGCCTAATTTTGCAGATCATTACCACACCTAGTGTTTGATTCCATATATAGTCTCTGCTTTTTTTATGCTTATTGTTTCGTGTATTTAAATAATAAAATATACATTTTATTAAATAAATACAAAAATGCATATATTGTGTTCTCCTTGCTTCCAAATCCAAAACTAACCACTTGCTACTATAGGCTGCAAAGAAGTTGTTGTCTTCTTTGAAGGGGTACTTTAAAAATATAGGATAATTTTTTTCTGCCTTTGACTCCTGTTAATTGCAGTACTGTTAGTCAGTTGACTACATCAGGATAATTTAGGGCTTTAGAATACTTTCTGTTTGGTTTGCTGCTGATATTTGCTAGGAAGAGAAGAGCAAGACAGTAACTACTTACTTGAATGACTGAGCTCAGTTGGGGACATGCAGAAAATAGCTTCCTGTAACAGCTGCCTGTTTTATTGTTTCGGTTCTCTGTGTCACAAACACAGCTACAATTACTGCAATATTGTCACACCTTGTAAATTTTTTTTGTAGAATTTTCTTTCAGTGTCCTTGAAGATGCAGAGCATACTGAGATTGCTTTTTATACGCTTCTGCCAGTCTGAATTTACATTTTGTTCTTTAATTACCAGTAGTTTGATAATTCAGCACTAGTGGAAGAAGAATGAAGGCGATGATGGAAATGGTAGAGGGCCGTTTGTCACAGATGGAAATGACTGGTTTGTTCACTTGTTTGAGTTGTATTTTGCTTCCTACAATCAGTCACAGTCAGAATTGCCAGAAAGTCCTGTGTTACTGTGATAAAACCAAAATGAAGGAGCAAAAGCCACCTTGTTGTCAGATTAAAAGTGTAACTGTTGCTGCAGGTACAGGAGCTTAGTGGGGTTTAATTTCCAGGTGGGTTTAAACTACAACAGATGGAGAAGAGAAATTATCTAAGTGCAAACACATGTGGTCTATTGCTCAAAGCATTTATAGAACTTACTGTTTGTTGTTACTTAGTCCCATGCAGTTTGTATGAACGATGCTAAACATAGTGGGATTTCTTTATGAGGCCATGTAATGATGTGCCATTCTCTTCAAAGAGCACAGAGTATCTGAAAGTCAGATATTACTATTTATGCATATGAGATCTTTCCTTGGGCTTTTCTTATTGAAAGTGCCTGCCTAACAGCATCTGAAGTACCATAATGCAGGAAATGGATTGTGGCTTTTACCATTTCCTCCAACTCTAAATAATTCATTAGCAGACAAAATAGAAAAGTGTGGAAAATCGCATTTATTATATTTGCAGCTTTTCAGTATCCCATAAAGGAAGACTTAATTTTAGTGTTTCAACTGATTTTAACAGCTGTTTCACATTTTCCAGATGTTTTCAATTTGTCCATCTCCTGTTTTATAATCTCATTCTTAAGAATTGGTGATTGGCAGTACTTCTCATTCTTAATGCATCCTATTGATGCATTTTTGAAGCATTTTTTTGTCCAAACCTACTCTAACATATGAATTGTATTTAAAAGTTTCTTTTAAATATTTCCTAGTGACTTGACTGGGGAGCTGTTATAAAAAGTATTACCAGCAGATACTTTGTATTTCAGCTACAGATTGAGTTTGGCTATTGTCTTTATTTTCTCCTGTAAAGCACAGTATGTGACATACTGCAGGGAAGAAGGGAGTGTCTGAGAACATTATTCCAGATGGTTTGCACCATCCAGTTGGGTGGATTAGCTTGGTGCAGTGCTCTTGAGGGTAAAGTGGTAGTGGGCAGCAGTTCCATGTGTTCCAAAATGGCGTGCTGAATGGTAATTTCAATGCTTGACCATTTCCATCCATTGAAAGAAGAGAGAAAAAGGATTATTTTACTTGGAAGTTGGCACTGCATATGTGTGTGATCTTTCTGAGAACATGAAGTTCTCAGAACATCCTGTTCCAAGGTTTTTTCTAGTTGAATTCATACTTCCTTCATGCTAGAAGCTTTTCTGTAAATTCCTATCCTTTGGGATATAGGAATGCAATGATACAAACAAGTTCTATTTTGACTAGCCTTGTGGTAATTGAGATTTTATTCCTTCCCTTTCTTAAAGATTACTTATAAGTTTTTCCAGAGGTTACATGCCTGACTAAGAAATTAGCTGGTTGTTTTGCAGTAGAATCGCATCACAATAGGGCTGTTTGTGTCATTTAGGAACAAATCAGCATTTCACTGTTTTGGTTAACAAAAGATTTTCATAATGAATTGACAATGGACTAGTGGAGTAACAGTTTTATAGTCACCAGCTCTATTCTCAAAGGTTTGTGCAGAGGCAGAACAGGATTACAGGTGGTCACTAATATCATCCTGATTTTTTCTTCCGCTCCCAGGGATGCTGTGTTTTTTGGGTTGTATCAATTTTTTGCTTTCTCTTTCTGTTCTCTCTAAGCAAGTTTTCTGCTTTTCTAGGACAACTAAAAGACACTGTACTTTATATGATGGACAGCATTCCACTCTCTCAGGAGTATGTCATATTCCAATGGCTGAGCCTTTCTGCACCAAAACCAGAGAGGTTAGTGAATTCTGTAATAGCATTAAGAAATGTTGGTTTTGTGGCACTTATTTGTGATATATTGGTCTAATTGTGAATTCTTAGAATACAGAGGCAGTATGCACTTCTTTATCCTCTTTCTCAGATACATCATGGTATTAAGGATGAATGTAACATTTAGAAAGCATGGGAAATAAAAGATCTTGTGTCTGTCTTCCTAAGTCAGTTGGCAACATATTTTCCTAGAGTCTTAATAACAGGACAAAAGATCTTTATTTTAATGAAGTAACCAGCCAAGAAAGCCATGAAGTGAACAAAGCAAATAGAATTAGAAATTAGTTCCATTTTTTTCTGAATAAAGCTGCACCTATGGTAGAGGCACTCTACATACTCAAATATTTTAACAAGTAGTGCTTTCACATTCACAAAAATTAGAGTATTGCATTTGTGCTTTTGTGTATTGTAGAGGTGGGTGGTGGTGGAGAGTCAAGGCTTAGGATGTTAAGCACTGAAACAAGCCAAACTGTATTTGCCATTTATTCTTAGTTGTTGCTCTCAATTTCATCACTTCAAGATTTTCAGGCTTCTCAGACTACAGGGTGTGAAACACTTCTCTATTTCTCAGCACCTTTGTAAGCTTCTGGGAGGAGTGTATCTGATTAAATATGTCACCTTAGTGTATTCCTAGAGTTGAGGGAAAAGGAAGGTGAAGATTGAACTGCATATTTTGTGGTGTTGTGGAGTGCTCTGATCAGTAGCTGCAAGGAGATACATTCTTCAGAGGAGCAGGAGTACTTACAGAATTAGTCATATTCATCCAAGAGACCTGCTCTCTGCAATCAAGACAAAACTGAATTGTGAAGCAGGTGGCAGAAATAACCAGATCACGTACAAACATTTGGACTACTGAGCTATTCTGCTTTTGTCACCAATTCAGTGTCATTATGTGCTATTTTTGTTAATTGGCCACACTGTGGTTTAGAGATATCCACATTGGGAATTAAGGTGTTTTACAAATCAGCTAAAGATATTTTAAGTCTCATGAAGAAACAAACCACTGCATATCATACATGTGCATGCTTTTGCCCTTCTTTCAATGAGAAGTAAATTATGCAAAATACTTTGCATTTTTCTTGCAAAAAGAGCCTAACTACATGCTCTTACCAAAGATTAATTGGTATTTAGTTGCTTTCTACTGAAAGCATGATGTCATGTTGCAGCAGATGCATGGAATTTATTAAGAAATGGGTTAAAAAGTGTTGTTACTTTGGTGATTGACAGTACTTCACATTGTTGTTTTTTAAAAAAAAGTAAGTACTCATACATAAGACATTTCCTGAGACTGCAGGAGAGTTTTCTTTTGGTTGTTAACTAGCTAGAGATGTTATTTGGGTTTTACATTTTTTGAAAAGCCAGCAGAGAAATGTGCCTTTTCAAACAGAGAAAAAACATTTAGGTACTTCCCAGTCTCACATGTGATCATTATCTCATTAGCCTGTGCATTCTAATCAGCCTGAGAGATGTTTTAAAGAACATATGGGTTTTGAGCTCTTTGTGAGAATGAGAAGGAGTATTTTCACTTCACTTCACTTAGAAAATACCAGATAAAAGTGATTTAATTTCCTGAAACTATGTCTGAAAATTGTTGGGATAATTTCAGCCCAGTTTATCCCAGTTCAGAGGAACTTCATAGATAAGTGCAATAATAATAAAAAAGCCGAAATTGTGAATGTAACATATTTAAGGAATTTTGCAACAAAACATCTGAAACCTTCATATTATATTGCATTTGTGCAAATACATTAAAATGATCTGGTTTAGTTGGTTTATGCCCTGTAAGTTGAATGAGAATCTAAATGGAGTTTATCTTTTTCTCTCAGAAGTTTTGAATAATATAGGGTATCCTGGGTATTTTTTAGAATTTTAGAATATTTTATGCTTTTAGAAACTGAGGCTCAACACAACTTTACATCCTATAGGCAGTAAAGTTGGAACTTTGTAAAGAGTTTCAGAAAGATACTGCTCACCTGTCTTTATGTCATGTCAGTTGGCCTGTTGATTTATCAACAATGTAATTAACTGGCATTCTTCTAAACACATATTCAGAATTAATAGCATCAATACACCAAAATATTAGGTGTGATTAATACTAGATCAACTTACAACACAGAATGATTCACAGAATATTAAGGGGTTGTAAAGGACCTTGAAGATTATCTAACCCCAACTGCCACTGCCATGTGCAAGGGTACCTTCCACTAGAACAAGCTGCTCAAGGCCTTATCTGACCATGCCTTGAACACTCCCAGTGTTGCGGCATCCATGGCCTCTTTGGGCAGCCTGTCCCAGTGTTTCACCACTCTCATGTTAAAAAATTTCTTCCTAATATCTAACCTAAATTTCCCCTCTTTCAATTTGTGGCTGTTATTCCTTGTCTTATCACTACAGTTGCTGACAAGGAGTCCCTCTCCACCTTCCCTGTAGAACCCTTCAGATATTGGAAGGTTGCTATGAGGTTTCCCCGCAGCCTTCTCTTCTCCAGGCTGAACAGCCCCAACTTTCTCAGCCTGTTTTCATAGGGGAGGTGCTCCACTGCTCTTATCAGTTTCATTGCCATTCTCTGGATTTGTTCCAGCAGTTCCATGTCTTTCTTACAGTAAGGACCCCAGAGCTGGATGCAGGGTTCTGAGTGGGGTCTCACCAGAACAGAGCAGAGGGGCAGAATCCCCTCCCTCGCCCTGCTGCCCACGCTACTCGATGCAACCCAGCATTCCATTGCCTTTCTCGTCTTGGGAGTGCTCATGGCTGGATCATGTTAAGTTTTTCATCAACTCTGTCAATCACTTCATCCAACCTGTAGGTGTGTCAGGTGTTTCCACAACCCAGGTACAGTGCAGACTTACCTGTTTACATGCATCTGCAGTGGCAGATGTGGGTACTCCAGCTTTATGTTGTGCTGCTCCAAAAAATCCACTGCTCCACAAAATCCACTGATCCACAGGCCAGGGCACCCCACAAGGTCATGTAACACACTTGAGCTGTGGCTACTTGTTGCATCTGTTTGTGTTGAGTGTAGGCTTCTCATAGTGTTTGTGTTGAGTGTAGGCTTCTCATAGTGTTTGTGTTGAGTGTAGGCTTCTCATAGTGTTTGTGTTGAGTGTAGGCTTCTCATAGTGTTTTGCAGGGAAGCTGCTCCACAGGGTGAGCCATGATGCTAAGAAGTTGCTTCTAGTGGTGTCAGACTAGGTTTTTCACTGCTGCTGTGTTATGAAGGTCCCTCCTGGCCTACCACAATTTTTGGAAGTGCTTTTCCTTTCTTTTCTATCTTTTTTTTTTTTTTTTTGTTGATGGCCATTTTAAGTAGATATCATTGTGGTTCCTTTCACTTCCCTACTCAGGACAGTGATGGGCATCCTATCCATTTATCTAGGCCAGTATCCTCTTATTCCAACTGTATCAGCTGGTATTATCCAAGCCGATTACCAAGAGAGGAAGTCAGAATTATTCTGCCATGTATGAGGTTCTCATTAGAACTAAAAAAACTGATGGGAAGTTGTCTTGGTTTGAAAGACAGGTGTCTACAAGTGAAGGCAGGAGCCTCCCTTGGAATGGAGAATGTAAACCCCTTCCCTCTGAATTATTATAATTTTGAAATTAAGGGGCTCTCAGGCAAAAATATATGGGAATAGGAGTAACAGTTCATTACTAGTGTGTGTAATAAAACAAACAAACAACAACGACTGCGGCACTGACCCCACACAGAACCCGGAACTCGGGCCCGGCCTGCTCGGCCGCGGGGCAGGTGTGGTGACTCCCCCGCGCCTGCAGGGGGCGCTGTGGCGCGGGCTCGGGGCGCGCGCGGCAATGGCGGCTGGGCCGAGGCGGGGAGGGGTGGGGGAGGGGCTTTGCTCCACAAGCCTTTGGCCGCCGATCCCAGGGCCCCAGCAGGACCGTCGGGAGCACTGAGCCCACAGCAGAAACCCAGGACTGAGCTGGGCTCTGGCAGCAGCAGCGAATTCCCTTCCCGAAGCAGCGGTTCAGACCATCGTCCTCTGAAGCCACAGAGCAAAGTCACAGAGCAGGAGAGCTAGCAGCTGCCCCAGCCCTCCTTTACCTGCCCCACTCCCCTGAGCCTGGCCACTTCTTTTGTTTTTTCTTCAGTACCCTGTTTTTCCTTAAGTACTCAGTCGTTAAAGTTTCCTAGCAACTTATGGGACAAATTCTGTAAGTAAAAAGGAGCAAAAGGGAAGAAACCTACCCCCCAACGGACCACATGCTGTATGTCCAGTATACAGGTCAGCCACTAGCGTGGGAAAATGTGGTAACAATTTCTGTACAGATTCCTGGGGTATACTTTGAAGTATCTGCTTGTAAAGTTTTGCTTTCAAAATATAAATTTCTTACTACTGTTTTCACTGGCTCAGCTCCACCATATGTTAATGTAGTTCTCAGTAGAATGCTTTTACCTGCAGTTCTGCTTGCAATGTAGGCACGGTCTAAATGTGCAAAAAATTCTGTTTCAGTCTTCTTGGTCTGCATTGAAAGCAGTGATCCAACTGATACTAACAAAATCAGATGAGCTCAAGTTCATCCCTGTTGGTAGAACTATTAATTTTTCTTGTTGGGCAAGGAAAACAAAACTCATCTTTGGTTTTGGACAGCTGTAGTCATATGGAATATGACTACTCTGTATAATGCTAACTTCTTTTGTGTGCAAGTTTGTGATGGAATGCAAAGGCAGTGCATGTACAGAATTATTTCTTTCCTTTGACATTGGCATGTTTTGCAGGTTCTTATTGAGACTGCCAAGAAGCTGGGCCTCCAGTGTCACTCCAAGGGGACAATGATCACAATTGAAGGCCCACGTTTCAGCTCTCGAGCAGAAAGCTGTGTGTTTCGCAGTTGGGGAGCTGATGTTATCAACATGACTACAGTGCCTGAAGTGATTCTTGCAAAGGAGGCTGGAATGAGTTATGCTAGTATTGCCATGGCAACAGATTATGACTGCTGGAAGGAGCATGAAGAAGCTGTGAGTGAAACTTTTTTCCTCTGGTGTTGCCCTGAGGGATTTGGATGAGAATGTGTAGGTTTTGATCAGAGATGACATACTGTGCTAAATCTGTTCTTAATTACATTAGAATCCCTGAGTTGTTCTTGATGAATTATTGTGGAAGTAAAAATAGAGTCAATTGTTGCTATTGCATTCATTTTCATGAACCTGCCTCACTACTAGAAAACCTTTTGTTTCCTGTTGTCTGAATCAGGGGGTCTGTGAGTATGAAGCTCATGAATTCTGTGTGACTTGTCTTTGTGACTGCAGTTAGTCTGGTGATTTTCCTTTTGCAGCTCTGTGCAAAACAATGTATATGATTTAGTTCTCCTGTTTGTTTGCAATACACAAGTATAAACCATACACACACAGAGGAAAAAACATTTGCGCTATCTAAAAAGAATGATATTCTAAGGCTTCACTTTTGCACTTCTGAGTTAAATTTATTTGTGTGTTTAAAATGTGTGCCATCAAAATTGAGAGACACCACTCAATTGTATTGTATTTCTAGGTTTCAGTGGATAAAGTTTTAAAGACGCTGAAAGGGAATGCAAATAAGGCTACAAGCGTACTCCTTACTGCCATACCTCAGATAGGCTCCATGGAATGGACCAGCACCCTGCACACTCTGAAAGTAAGTACGCAAATGAGGCTGATGAGTACCAGGGACAGTGTATGTGTGTGCACACACAACACAGGTGTATGTTACAGTATGTTTTTGCTTAAATCAAATTGTTTCAGAGTAAACGCTTCAAGAAACCAAATTCATTCAAGAAGGGCGGACAGATTCTACACGATTCTTGCGAGTTTTGTTGCCAAGATCTGGCTTCAGTTTTACAAGAAGTTTTAGAAAAGGTTAAAAAAACCAGATAGCTATATATGGTTGATGAAGTGAGACATCAACCATAAGATGTTCATCAGATACAAATAAATGAGATACAAAATAAGATACAAATATATGTGAGTATTCAAATGAAACCCTCATCTTGGATCTTAGCATAAAGAAGAATCAAGTGGAAGAGACTGAACCAAACCAAAAATATTATGTTCACTTTAATATGTAGAACAGGAAGAGTCTTAAAAGGTATGGGTAATAACCAATTTGAAATTACTAGAATTGTGTTCTCCATAGATTTTAAGTCGAAAGTGCATTAAAAAAATAGGGAAAAGAAAAACATTTCAAAATATATTGGCAAGGGAGTTCTTAAGGAGAATTTTTCTTAGACAAGGTTTACTTTTGTTTTTTATCATCTGTATTTCACAGGCATACTTGAGATCCATTTGTGGATATAAAAAAGAGGCAGGGAAAACAATGTTAAAACAGTTTGGATGTCCGTCCAGCTTCTCAACAAGCTTTTTTTGACTGGGTTGAGATAAGGACCGGGAGAGATCATTCATCAAATACTGTCACAAGCAAAACAGGCTCAGCTTAGAGATTGATTGAATTTAATACTGACAAAACCAGAACAGGATAATTCCACCCCTGGCTTCTATGAATATTTAAGAATTATTATCAAAGTTACACTCAACATATAATCCTTAGAACAACACAAAACTACTAAACTAAACAGAAGAAAAAATTCTCTACACTTAATCTAAGGTACAGTTGTTACATGGAACCAAAAAGACAAACACCCGTAGATTTCCACTACAATTACAATACAAATTCCCCATTATCATTCTACTTAATTTTGTGATTTAATACTTGTTTAGCCCATTATTTCTCCCAATTAATATCCCTATCTCAACGTCCTCATGTTTGCCTGCATTCTCCACCAAAAATGTTGCAATTTTGACACTGGCCAAATGCCAGTGCACCCATGAAAAATCATTCACTCGTTCTTCTCTGCTATAGTTGAGCAGAGGAGGGGGAAAGAAAAAGAAATTTAAAGGGTCATGGGGTGAGATAAGGATTAGGAGAAAACACTCTTAAGGGCAAAACAGACTCAAAACCTTAAAAAGTATAAAGAAAAAATTTATTAAGAGAATTAAAAGAAAATAATGAGAACTAGAACCTTTAGAATACCTTTCCTCCTCTTCCCCAGCCCTTCTTTCCTTCCCATTGACAGCAAAGAGAGACAAAACATGGGAGTTTTAGTTTTAGAGTTTGTCACCTCTAAAAATCTTCAGTTTGCTTAGGGAGGGGAGTCTTTTGCCATGCCGTGGGGTCTTTCTCACAGGAGACAGTTTTCTGTGAACTTCTCTAACATCATTCTAATTTTCGTGGGCAACAGTCCTGTCCAATCTGCTGCAAACGGAATCTCTCCCAAGGGCAAACAGTTTTCCCACAACTTTTTTTTGTGGGCTATTTTAATTCATAGGGTATAGTCTTTTAAGGNGTGTGGCAGGCTGAAAGTGGCCAGGCAAGCAAAGTCCACTGCTGGCTGTGCCAAGCTGGCAGCGGCCGTGTGGCCACTCCTGGCCCCAGCCGCTCCGGGTCTCATCTGCAGGGCTGCTCCCAGCGCCAGGATGGCCCCTCACAGCATGGTCCAGCGGCCCTGCCAGGAAGGGGACTGATGGCCCCCCGACGCCAAGCAGATGAAGAAAAGAGTGTTCCCATGGTTTTGTCTTTCTTAAATAGGTTATCATAGAGGCATTACCAGATTTTCTAATGGACTGCAGGGGCACAGCTGCTTTACAATGGGCTGCACCACGGGCTGCAGGGGAATCTCGGCTCCAGTGCCTGGAGCACCAGCTGCCTCTCCTTCTTCACTGACCTTAGTGTCTGCAGAGTTCTCACAGAGCTTTCTTGGTGTCTGCACATGTTCTCACTCCACTCTTCTCTGGCTGAGATTACAACTACACAACCCCTTTTAGTTTTGAATTCTTCTTAAGTATGTTATTACTACAGAGACATTACCATAATTTCTAGTTGACCCAGCCTTGGCCAGCAGCACATCCGTCTTTGGAGCCACCAGGGGTTGACTGTGCTGGACATGGAAGAAGCTTCCAGCAGCTTCCCACAGAGGCTGCCCCGTAGACCCTTGCTTCCAAAACCAGGCCACGCAAACCCAATACGGCGTATCAGTGATTCTCATCTCTAGTTTAGTCAATGTCATGAAGGGAAGACATATTCAGTAAAATGCACCTCAGCCACTTCTTAAGCATAAATGTCCAGGTCAGGTTTGTAGAATTCTAACCCAAATTCTTGAAATTAGTCTTTTGCTAATTCTTTACTGAAAAACCTACTTTTCCTTAGGGGTGCCTGAATTGTCTTTATGAGTCTTCCTCACCTGGTTATCTGAAACAGTTATTTTAATGTTCCCTCTGTATATATGAGAGAGGTAATTGACTTTTTCCTTTCCCTTTTGCATTCTTTAAGAAGTTGTATCATTGGATGAATAAGGGAGGCACCAAAATCACTATTGCTTCTTCCCTGTAATCCACGGAAAACATTTTCAGAGAATGGGACTGCATTTTTTAATACAGATACATAGCTATACAGCAAATTCAGAGTTTGAACAAATAATATGAAATTATGAACAAATAATATGCTAGATATTCATATGAATATGAACAAATAATATGCTAGATATTTCTCAGGCACTTTTTTCATACTGGCATGAAAGGAAATGGTTCCCAAGTATATTATGCTGCTTAAGTACTGATGAATCTGCCTTCATTTCTGGCAGGCATACTTCAGTGAGCAGTGTCCTCCTGTGTTCCTTTTCATGATTGTCTAGAATCTTCATTGTGAGTGAAAGAGAGCTAGCACTACTTTTGCAATATTCCCCTTCAATGAATGCCAGCTGTTCTTTCAGTTCATTGTCAAGTGCTTCTTCCAGCTCAGACCCCTAAGTACTGAAAGAAGAAAATGTGATGCACCAGAGGAAGGGTCACTCAGTCCTAATGTCGCTTCTTAACTCTTTTTCTCTTAATTATCTACTTTCTCATATCAATGATGAATAATGAAATAGTTTCATTTGCAATTCTTAGGTATTTATGTTCTTTGCAGACAGGTTTGAGTGATCGTATACTGAGAAAGAGAGTTGATCTGAAGGCACTGGAAGAGCTGGAAACAGGCAGTGGGGTTTGAAATTTTATATCAAGAAAGTACGAGCCACAAGGGTTAATGACTTGAAAGAACCAGAACTCTGGAATAGTGAGAAATTCTGAAGCTCCAAAGGCTTTAGAGGTTTCCTTTAATTTTACATAGGAACATCAGGAAAGGCTACAAATGTTCCTGTTTGGGGAATTCAGTGGTGATAAAGCAGAGGAAGGACTGGTGTTAACGAATGAGAGAGGCAATTTTGCAGGCAAGGAAAGAGAAAGATGCATGTATGTGCCTCTGTACAAGTATGTAATTGAACCATAAAGAGTTTTTAAAATCTATTGTCTTGTATTGTACTTCAGTATATTTTATAGTGTGAGTTTTGAAGGCCGGATGATGGAATTTTTGAACTGTTTTGGGGCTCTTTTCCTAGAGCTTGAAGGCAGCAGCTCTTGCATGCACTGTGGAAATGTGTTAAGGAACACAGACAAGGAGCAAGCTGATTAAGACTGCAGCTGGTACACTCCTATCAGTGACAGAATATATCCAAGCCACAGCTGTGCATATCAAATGGGCAAATGTCTGATTTAGCGTTGGGGAAGCTTGTGAAACAGTAAAGCTCTACACGGACACAGCTTTTCTTCTCCCAGACCTGTAATCTGTCTGCTTTGACAGGAGGAACTTCACCTGGCAAGAGAAGATGTGCTGTCAGTCTCTCCCCACCTTTTTTTCTTTGTCTCCTTGTGTAGAAGTATTAATCCCAGGTCAGCACACATGCCAGTGGTGTCACCTCTGAATCTCACTGTAATTTCAAGGAAAGACTTTGGTGTTGAAACAAAATGTCCAAGGGCTGTTGTTTTGGATAAAGAATAGGCTGCTTGCCATCACTTCTCTTTACTGTATCATTTAATCTTTAATATGTCAGTGAGTGTAAGTGTACTTTGAAAGTTACTATTTTTTAACTGTTTAAGATGTCTTTAGGCCAGTAATTCGTGGCTTTCTTGCTGTAAAGAGATAATTTTCCAGTGTCAGGTTAAAGCTCTCACTCTTTCAGAACAGGGTATGGCCACATGTATGTCATGTGTCAGGAAACACAGATGATGCTTTTGATCACAATGGTCGAAGTGATTTCTGGTTGGTATCAAGGAAATTTCTGGATAGGGTGGTCAGTCATGGGTGATATGCAGCTGGATATGCTGTTAACTGAGAAGAATTGTTTAGTGAGGTGATAATTACTGACAGTTGTTGCTGTAATCTTCATGAAATTGTGGCATTCAACATCCTATGAGGAGCAAGTAAGGCAGCAGTACAGTTGCTGGAGTTCAGGTGAGCATACTTGTTTTCAATCAATGAATTAGTATGTATAATCTCATAGGAGACAGCTCTGAAGAGTCAAGGAGCTCCAGAAAGTTGGCAGGTCTTTAAGGGCAGCCTTCCAATCCACAGAAAGACCTTGATTGAACAGCTGTAGTGCAAAAATGCAGCAGTCAAGGGTTGGAAGCAGAAACAAGCTGCAAAGAGAGAACCCAGATGGAAGTGCAGGTATATTAGGGATGCTTTCAGGTTAATGGGAGCTTGTTTATAGTTGACAATTGGAAGAGATGTCAAAGGCAGCAAGAACTGCAGCCAAAGCATTGATAACAAAAACTTATCATGTAAAACATGGGCTCATTGTCTGTGAAGTAAATGAATTGGTGGCAGCAGACAATTTCATATGTTTCAAGATTTTTTTTTTAATCTTTGCTAAGAAAAGTATGAGTTAGAAAAAACTGTCCTGTTGAAAAGAATTTTAGTTCATCATAACTGGGAATTGAGCTCTGTACCTTTATTATATTACAATAAGGGTCAACCCCATGAGTATCAGGAGAGACTCTGCACTATGGTAATGGTAAAAGGAATGTCCTGTTAAAGCTGATTTTTTTTTTTACAATGTGGCTGTAAGAAGATCAGCTTGTGCTAAGGTGTCAGAGCTTTTGTGAGTGCTCCTTAGCTAAATTTCTTGGCTCTGTGGGGAAACCTGCTGGTACTACCTGCCTTTTTCTTGAGCTTCTGTACTAGCCTGTGAGAAATGTATTTGTCAGATTTCTGATACAAGGAATAATGCTGTATTTTGAGAGTTGTAGTAAGTGAATACTCTAGGGTAGTTTAGATTGGGTTAGGGCAAACTGTAGATGTATTTCAATACACTTCATCAGGGAGTCACTTGGACATTTATGTGATTTGACTGGTAACAAGTTGAAGGGCATAAAGCTTAGAATTTTTTCAGTCATTTTTTCTTGTCTATCTCAAACTGAAACTTACATTCCTAAGTTCTGTATTTAGAACTCTAATCTTGTACATATCTTAGAATAATTTTCTTCCTCAAAAGATATCTCATCAGTGATACTGGTCAGTGAATGTACATATGTGATCACAGTATATTGGCTCAGGTGAGTAAAGTGGAGCAGGAAAATTCATCAAGGCTTCACTTCAGCTGCAGTTGCATTGGTCTACATGCAGGGGTACTTGCAGGCCAAGAACTTCTCACAAAAGCTGAGATTAAAATGTTTCTTAGACACTGCCCTTGAATGTGGCTAATGTCATAGTTGCCTGTCCCTACATAACTTGAGTATTTCATTCACTCACAGTCAGTGCCATCTGGCTGGTTTCTGTTCTTGATAGCAGTACTTCTGAATTGATGGAAAGTTATGTAGAAGTCACAGAATGCATGCTGCACAATTTTTCATTTGCAGTCTGTAAGCCCAAAGTTCATAAATTAGTGGTTTTGCAATATGGTTGTTCTTCTCTATACCAATAATCCTATCACATAGCTTTGCAAAAGTTGTAATGAAAACTCATTGTGTGTGTATGCCCTCCTTGTAATAATATTGACGTCTGTGGTGTTGGAAAAAGTTGGAGATACTATGCATATGAAAGGATTGACTCATGTTTGTACCCAAATGGAAGCTACATAATCGACTTTACAATGAAAAGTAATTCTGCATTGGCAAAAGAAGCATTTATCTCCTGTGACTTTGTATTTCAGACAATGGTGCAGTGTTCGGTCATCCTGCCAAAGCAGTAACAACCTGGATGAACTTGAAGTTTCAGTGCATTCAAGGAAGAGTGGATCACTTCTGAGCTTTCAGAGGTCATAATATCTTCAAAAATTGTTATGAGCTTAAAAGAATGGACTAAACATTGATCAATGATCATGTGTAAGGCTGCTGTTAAAATCTTTGTCGGTTTGATCACATATAAGATGGTTAAAATTAGATTTTGAGTATGTTTTCAACTATAAATAGCCCTACTGACAAACTGTATCTGACAGAGAAAAAAAAGTCAGTATCCTCTATTCAGTGGTACCTTTTAACTGATGGTAGAAAGGAAAGTCTAAGTAATATTGTTGTTGCAGTTTCATGAAATAAGGTCTAAGAAAGCAGATTTACAGGCTATTTGTGTTGCTGTTTCTACCTCCATCTTTTCCTTCAACAAGGCACATGGTTGCAATTCACTTCAGAAACATAACAGAAAAACTGATCAAACAATTTCAAATTAAAATTTTACTATTTTTATACATTATCCATATTTTTAATTCCAGTGATTTTTTTTAAAAGCAGCATATTTGTTTTGTGTGCTAGAAGACCTGGTTTAATAATTATGGTGATTCTGTCACAGCAGCAGTTGTGTAATGAGTAAGTGTTGGAGACTGAAGTAATGCCTAAACCAAATTCGTGCCTGAAGATGTACTTAAATGACTTACAGAACTGTACAGAAAAAGTACTTTGCTGATAGTGTCCCAAACACACCCATTTTCTGCTTTATTGAACAGCTCCAATTTTAGTTCCTGTACTAAGTGATGAATGTGGTTTGAATGTATGCATTTCAATTTTTTTATACAGTTTTATTTTAATAAAATAACCTGCTACTTCTTGTCTAGTAAATAAAACAAATGAAACATGCTTCTCCAAGATGTGTGGAAATCAGGGGGGATGTTTATTTACTTCTAGTCATTATGTATCACAATGATTTTTGCCATTCGTGAAACAGGTTGGTGATGATACCTTGTAAACAACACTTTCAGAAAGACATTTTTTAGAAAATACTGTGCCGCTCAGAACTTTAGGTTCTAAGTCCCTGGACAGCAGGGATTGCTGAGGCAGAAGTGGATCAGAGTGCAAGGAAAAGATCAGAAACATGGACGGTAAGGATGCTCATAGTACTGTAAAAAAAATACTAATCCAAAGGAAAATAGAAGAAAGCAGGTACACAAGCATTTTAGCTTCCTAGTCTTTTTCTGTTAGGCACCCAGTCTCCTGCTGTTAAAGCCTTACATCTGGATGTATTCTTCCTAGCAAAAACCAGTAGAGGTGCTTTTCAGGTACTGGAGAAAATAGCTTAACCAATTTTCTGTATTTGTGGTGTTTTTTTTTTTTAATTTTGGGTTGCAGGAGCCAGAGCTTGAACATACCTTTCATTACCTTCCACTAAGCCAAATCATGTATCTGGCTTTAAGAATAATTTCTAAATATTTCAATTTTATCTTTCTTCCACTGGCACTTTTGGTGAAATGGATCAGAGCCAGGAAATTAATATCTAAGTGTTCTAAGAGAAAGTTTTTTCTGGGTGTCCATTTTCAGTCCCCTTGGGTTTCTCTTTTTGCATTTGATAGTGACATATAATGGTAATTGTTATGCTAATTTTTTTGGTTTATATACTGGGTACTTAGTGTCACAGGAAAGTGGCACAGAGCAGGTCCATAGGTAGTGGGTTCTGTTACACATTTCTGTTTCATATTCTTCATATGTAAGGCTAAGTGAGAACATAGATAAGAATAGATGCATCCAAAGAGTTACAGTCAATAGCTCAGTGTCTAAGTGGAAACCAGGAACAGATGGTTTCCCTCAGAGGTCTGGGACCAGTACTGTGTTGTATTTTCATCAATTAAGTAAGATAGTGGGATTGAGTTTGTGGAAGGCAGAAGCACCAAGCTGAGTGGTGAGTGAGGGAAGGAATGTCATCCAGAGGGACCTTGGCGGCTCAAGAAGTGGGGCCAAGTTCAACAAGGCCAAGCAGAAGGTGCTCCGTTTGAGTTGAGGTGAAGATGGTTGAGATCAGCCTAGTGGAGATGGACTTTGTTGTGCTAGTGGATGAAAAATTGAACATGGGCCAGCAATGTGCACTCACCGCTCAGAAGTCTAGCTGCATCCCAGGCTGCATCAAAAGCAGATTGGGGGGGGATGATTTTGCCCCTCTGCTTTCATGAGACCCTGGTGTATTGCATCCAGTTTTGGGGTACTGTGTAAGAAAAGTGTGTTGGAGCAAGTCCAGCAGAGTGCCACGAAGATGATCAGAGGGATGAAGCACCTCTCTGAAGAGGACAGGCTGGGAGAGTTGGGGTTGTTCAGAATGGAGAGGAAAAGGCTCTAGGGAGACCTGAGAGTGGCCTTTCAGAACATAGAGGGGCTTATGAGGAAGAGGAAGAGACATTTCACCACAGCCTGTAGTGACAGGACAAAGGGCAACAGTTTTAAAGTGGGTGTATTTAGATTGGATGTAAAAATGGTTTTTATGATGGAGCTGCTGAGACAGTGAAACAAGTTGCTCAGAGAAGTTGTGGATGTCTTTAGAAGTATTCAGAATCAGGTAGACAGAGTTCTGGTCAGCCAAGGTTAGTGGAAGGTGTCCCTGCCCATGGTGGGAGTATTGAGCTATATGTCATTGATGGTCTGGGCTGGAAGAGACCTCTCCGTCATATTTACTTGCTCTGTCAACACAGGCTTGGTACGTAATGGTATCTCCTGCAGAATTTGTATATAAAGTCTATAAAATTCTGGTAGTGTGTAGTGTGCTTTTTGCAAAGTTCAGTGTACATTTTATAGTCTGAAATGTGTTGCAAGTAATTTATCCACAGGAGTACAGGCAGAGATGGTAATTGGCAAGAAAAACATAGGATAATGTTTAATTACGTAAAGATAGGACCAAATGTAAGTGATTTTAATGATCTTTTTATACAGTCTTAAGAAATGCATTTATGGTAGGCAGAACTGCAGGTGTAATAGGAAGAAGATACAAACTGTATGTATTGCATTACTAAACCAAGTAAACATTCTAACAAAGAATCATGGCCCTTTCTTGGACTCAGAATGTGTCTGGTTTCACAAGAATGAGACAGTGATGGGCAGAGGGCTTCACTGATAAAAGTTGCCACATTTCAGTTGGAGTGTCTCTCCGTGCCTTTTTTTAATTTTTTTATTATTTTTTTGGCAACTGTTTTTAAGTCCATTTGCTGTGAAGGATTTGGAGTACTGCCTTGTGGTGCAGAGTGTTTATGTTGCTCATATCTCATAAGCTCAGAATCAGTGTTAGCAAGTACCATTTTGAGGCTCTGAGAAAATTGTATCTTGGTCTGGTAAATAGCTTATCAGGATATAGGATGGTAAATTGTGGCTGTTGCCTAGTTTTCAAACATCCCAGGTTCCAAGGTGTGGCCTCCAAACTTGACTGATATCATTGCTTATCTTACAGAGACTTTATGGGTTTGGGTTGTTAAGTAAGACATGTTATAGACTTCTGGTTTTACACTGACGTATCTTACACCAAATGCTGTCTTCTAGAAATATTAACAAAGCTTTCATCAGAAAACCTGTCTCCTTTCTACGTGTATGTTTCACAGACCATTTTAAAGCCTCTTCCAAACATCATTCACTTCTAGACAGGTACATAAATAGTGATCACTGAAGCAAATGACATAGCTTCTCTGTGCATAAATTACATGGATTAGAACCATGGAAAGCTTAATAAAGTATTAGCTAGAGAAATTTTACTGTAAGTTTTCCAGATCTGCTTCTCATTCTCCAGTGGAATTGTCCTAAACTTACTGATTTGTATGGCCTGAATGCTGTCTCAACTTTGGGTTGAAGAGAACACCCCTAGACCTTGCAGGAACTGCTGAAGAACAGATCAGTCTCATGTGCTTCTCTGCAGAATATGCTTTGGGGGAATGGAGAAATGCAGCTGGGAAACAGTGGGTATGTTAGAAATAAGTGCTCAAAGCCTAGTTTTCTTTCCCAAATACACAGAGGGGGGACTGAGTGGAACTGAGTGCTTGCAAATATCACAGATACACAAAGCAGGAGGCATACCAATATTGGGCAAGGACCAGGAAACACAGTAAATAGCCAACTGATTTCTTAATTTTCAGCTGGCGTCCAAAGGCAGAGATCAGGATATTAAACATCCAGATCTCCACAGACGACAGGCAGAAATGTCACAGCAGGGTAAGTTCAACACACAAATGACATGCCAGAGAAGACATACACTCACTCACTGGAGCTTTTGTCCAACTGTCTCTTTAGTGATGTTCTTTAGGGGTTCTGCTTCATCTTGGCACAGGTGTCCTAGACAACAGAACTCCTTCTGCTTTGAGTGAAGATACTTCTCTGTTTGGAATCAGTAGGATTCAGCTCCCTTGTCTATATTCCAAGCCCTCACTTACTTGTATCATAAGCACTTGTTTTCTGAGTGTGGACTTGCTATTATCTGCTACTCCACTCTTCACTGATTGTTTTTGCTTGGCCCAGCTATCCATGGCTTTTGAAGTCCTTTTGTCTTGGATAAGAGCTCCCTTTATTTTGCTCAGAGCATCCTCCAGTGTGCATATTAGCAGTATAATCTACTGATGGCAATGCAATACTGTGGGTTCAAATATGGCACAAACTAGACCAGGAGGCAGACCATTAGATTTACTAATTTTCTGCTTTATTTGTTTTCTCTAAAGCATTCTTTGTGGCCTACCATTGATCTACCTTGTTAACGTAAGATTGCCCACTCATATCTCATTTTCACTTATCTAAGACTTAACTCTCTTTCATGCTAATATCCAAAGCATGTGGAGAATTTGCATAGGTGGCATATGACATCAGAATTGAGTTTTTGTATTAGTATTCAAAAGAGATCTGAGGGCAGTTGGTGTTCCCAGAAGGAACCAGCAAGAGAGTATTTTGTCTATTGAAACCAGCTGAGTATCAGTAAGAGGAGAAATTAATTCAGGAGGTGCTTGGCACTTGGCAGTATCAGCCTTCTAAGACGGAAATTCTGGCTTAACTGTTTTAACGACAGCTTCTTCTCCCCACTGTCATTGCAGTGTTGGCTGAAGCAGGACAACAAAAGAATTGAAATTAACATTTGGTCACACTTTTGCAGAAGTTTGCCATTGTTTATTTAGATGATTGTCAACTTCTCCACCACCTTTGCTAGGAATCAGCTCAGGCAATTTGTGGTGCTAAGGCCTGTGTGATTAAGCATACTTGAAAGTATGTTTTCAATCTGAACATTGGGGTGTCATAGATTAGACCCTAAGAACTGGAACTAAGAGTAGTGCCTGTTGTAAGTGAAACATATTCTAGAGGACACATGCTGTCCAGTTACTTGTTTCCTACAATGTGGTTCCTCTAGCGCAAGAAGGAAGACATTTCGTCTGAAATCTTTTAATTTGACCTTAGAATCTTAATAGTGCTTTATAGGAAACAACTTTTGTATGGGTTTTTATCTACTGTATAAGAAGGTTCTGGAATACATTTTTTGTGTTTTCATAACATAGTCAAACATTAAAATAATTCTTTTGTATCTGCCTCAAGGTAAACCAGCAACATAAGCTAGTAGGAGGATGGTGGTGGTAGGAGTTTCTTCCCCTTTTATTGCATGTGAGGACAGTGAAATACTCTCTGCCCTTGGATCAGTTTAGTACAAATTCTCCACTCCATGGTGTTACTGGTACCTTGGGTTGACTCTCATTTTCTTCTCTGGCCCTTAGACTGCTCACTATCTAAACAGAAAACAGATGGGGGGGAAAACAAACAAACAAACAAAAACATAAAGCCAGCAATGTTCAAGTGCTTGTTCTGTATAAGCAAGGAATGCCCTCTCACCCGCTCCAACAAGCAGGGTCTGCTGTCTGATTTTAAGTGCCACTGCTCATCAGCCACATGCATTGGATTTCTGCAAGGATGAGTGTTAAGGAGCCAGTCAAAACCATTGGCCCAGGCTGACAGGGAGTGGTGTAGGAATATGTGTCTCTGGTGCATCGTTTCAGGCACAGGCAGCCATGTTTGTCTCTGCTTTCCCCAGGCACCTCTTTCTTGAGCTGGACTTGTGTCTTTTCTCCCCTGTTCTGCTGTCTTTTCTCCCCTGTTCTGCTGTCTTTTCTCCCCTGTTCTGCATACCCTCTTCCCAGGTCTCAGCGTGCCTGTTTTCTTACCTGCCAACAACCAGCACCATGGAGAGAAAAAGGAGCTGATGCTGGTACTTTCCCCACCTGGGAGGTCAAACGCTCGTATTCTAGATTGCCATGCAGCTCCTCAAGTAAGAATGTTTCTGTTTGGAAATCATGAGGGAGGCTGCTTCCTGAAAGGAGTGGCTGGTTCTTGTTAGCCACCCAGGCGCAGGGCGGGGTTTTCCTCCTGCGAGCGGCGAGGTGATTAAAGGAGGGCTGTAGGGAAGCGGCGGCCCGCAGCGCGCAAACCGGCGTGGCGCGGTAGTTGGCACGGTAGTTTGTACGGCAGTTCGCGCGGGCCGGGTAAGCCGGCAGGGTTGCAGGTTTCCTCCTGCTGGTGAGGTTTTTCGTTTGTTGTTTGTGGTGGTTGGTTGGCTTTTGCTCTTTTTGTTGTTGTTGGTTTTGGTTTGGAGTTTTTGTTTGGTTGGTTGGTTGGTTTGGTTTTTTTGTTACATCAATGGCAGCAAAAGCTACCTAGTTCAGTTGTAGGAAGTAGGGTGTGTCTAATACCATGACCTCTGCTGATGGTCTAGCTAAACCCCAGATGTTTTGTCCCCTTGGTCCTTATTTGCCTGAAGCTGTAGGTGTAAACAGGGCTTCTCACAGCCCACTCTCAATTCTGAACACTCAATAACAAGAGTAATGCCAGATCCAGTGGCAGTCATCTGTGTACCTTTCTGGGAGGCAGCCTGACGCCTTTAGTTACAAGATTCTTAGTTTTCAACTCCTAAGGACCACCTCTCCTTTCACTACACCTTCTTGGACTTTTTCCAGCACAGAAACACTTTGTTTGGAAGTTTTTCTACCAACAGCATAAAGGTGCTTACAAATATATAGTAAGAGACCAAAATGTGGAGATACTGGTCCTCTGGGGACACTTCCACAAATAAAAAGATTGTTCCATCTTCTGTTCATACTGTATTTTAAACTACTTCTGCCTCTTTTTCCTGTGAGTTTGGGGCGGGGGGAAAAAAAAGTTTAATTACTTCAGTGAGTGTCGGTTTAGAATTGGTTGAAATCTGATTTAAAAATAATAAAAATAGAACAACTAAGTGTATCATCTCCCTGGGAGTGATTGCCCCACCAGGGAACTTAAAAAACACAAATGTCTTCAGGGGTTCCCTTTCCAGCACTTGGTACTTTGGCTTGCCTTTTCCATCTTCAAATCTTCACTTCTGTAAGTGCTCTGAGCATTTTCATTTTCTTCCTGAGATTTAGAGTACATGAGGCTTATTTTCTGTGTAAGTAGGCAATTAAGTTAATGTTATTTCCACACCTTTGTTTCAGAAGGTGGGATGGTGGGATGGTGACTTTCTTTTCTAAAACAGTTTTTATTTTTCCTGTTTTCCCTGAAACTTTCAAAGACTTTGAACAGAGGATTTAAAGCCTGTGGACCCTTACACACAATAAACCTGGGTGAATTTGGAGGGGATGTTGTCTGTTTGAAAGCTTGGGAATCATGTTCTGAAAGAGTAATTTTTTGTAGTCTGTACTAGTAAACTCTGTTTTTCTAAGTGCCATTACACCTGAAGGTATTTTATTAAAGTTTGACAGAGGACACCACAATTGAAAAATATCTTGTCAAATTATTCAGATGCTGGCATTTGCATGCAATTGGGATGTGGTTTTTGTAGCTCACAGCACTGCTGGCTCCTTGTCCAAAGAATGAACCACACTTTCATCACCTCTGAAATCACCATACATAACTCCATGCCTAGAATTTTCCATCCTCTTCAGACAACTTCCCAAGGAAGTTTTGGGCTTTGGCAGCTCTGAGGCCAAAGCCTCTGGGAAGGTAACACTCTTTTGGCACAGCTTTCCCGGGTGCGGAGAGGCTGGTGAAAACCCCATGGGCATCCCGGTGTGAATGCCACTCCCCCTGCCATGTTTCGGAGGGGACTTCCCGGAGCTCTGGCCCTCCTTCCTACGGGACGGGCAGCCTGCAGGCAGGAGGGCCGGCGGCAGGGACAGGGACAGCGAGCCCAGAGGCTGGGATGGATGATGTGTGAATGGAGGCGGTGCCGCCGCGCCAGCCGAGCTGTGACAAACACCTGTCCTCAGGCTCGAGAGGCTGAACTCGGCTCCCGCCCGGTTGAAGGGTCGGGAGAGAACACAAAAAGCTCCTTCTCAGAATTACAGGCTATTCTGAGTTGGAAAGGGAGCCACCAGCATCATTGGGCTCGACTTGTACCACCTGCCCTGCCCCAGATGAGTTTGCTCCCAGACGCCAAACATCCTCTGTGGTGGGCTTGCCCGCTATTTGTTCCCTCAAAGAGCTAAGAAATAAACGATTTGGCTATTTTAAACTCTGTGTATGTATGTGTTTAAATAATGCACACCTACAAAAAGTCCTGGTATCTGACCTGCTGTGTGTATCCATACTTATTTATGCAGACACACACACACAAATTGAAAGCAACAAACAAAGTTGAAATAAACAACACCACCCAACTAAGTAGTGCTGCATGCAGAGCCATTAAATACTCGAACACGAGGAGTGAATTATTTTTAAGCCAATCTTTTTCATATTTTATTACTGAATAATAGCAGGCATTTAATCCCACGTAAGTGGTATGAAGATCGGGTAGATTATAGAAATTACACAGGAAAAACAGAAAACGGAAACCAAAAAGTGTGGGAAAATCCAGATTTATATTCAAACTCAGTAATTTGCTGTTGTTTCCAAGTATCTGGTTTAGAGACCCAGAAAGCTGTCTTAAAAGTAAGAAGCTCGTTGTCTATATCTTCTGAGCAAATGAGGCCTCCAAATACAAAAAACTACTCAGTGACTAATTTGTTGCCAATTGTTTTCTCACAAGAATTTCCATAAATACAGCTACACAAAATGATTGTAGTTCCCAAACTGTAAGGCTGATCAGCGTTAAAATTTTTACCATTCAATCACTGTTACATCTTGGTGTTAAGACTGTATGTTGAGTGGGCTGGTGAGGGGAGAAACTCTGGGGATTAATTAAATTTATGAATGATATGGCTAAAGTGTTCACTATTTTGGAGTGCCACATGAAAGGATCTCAAGGAATAACCAAAATAGAAATCTTTGCAGGGCAGTGAGCAAGCCAGTAAGGGAAACATAGCGTTCTCACTTCGCTAAGCAGCTTTATTGTAAATAAAAAAGAGGAAAAGGTGAACANAGCCGGCGCGGGCCGCATCGTGCGCCGGGAGGCAGCCGGTGCGCGGGTCGGGGCGGTTGGGGTCGGCTCCGTGCCGCAGCAGCAGCTCGGCCACCCGCGGGCTGCCCAGCATCATCACCTGCGGGGAGAGACAGCGTCAGCGCCCGCCCGCCCCGAGCACCGCCGGGCGCCGCTTCCCGGGGAGCAGCCGGGGCTGGCGGCGGCCGGACCGGCTTCTCTTTTGGGGGGTAATTCTGCTGTGTCGGCTACTTGTGGTCGTGGCCTGCGTACATTGTGACAGCCGTTTGCGATTATCCGTGCGGATCCCTTCCAACTCGAGATAGTCTATGATTAGATGATAAATTAAAAATATTAGCTACTTGTTTCCAGACTAGGTACAACACATGTGTATGTTCTGCTTCACATTTATATAGTTTATATACACCATGGTAAAAATGGTACTTGTGGTGTGTGTATAAGCACATATATGTACACACACGTTGATACGCAGATACAGACCAGCTCTGTGTGTGTGCAGATATACACACACAATACAGACACCGTTTATGTAATTATATCATAAATAGTGCATGTATCTATATAATAAACATATTTAGACATACACNTTTTTTTTTTTTTTTTTTTTTTTTTTCCCGCTAAAGTACAAAAGAACCGTCCGGACCTTGTGCTCTGCCGGCCGGAGATCACGAGAGAGAGAAGCAGGAGCGCTAGCCTTGATTGTGTTTTGGATTTTTTTTTCCTCTTTTCTCAGGAAATAGAGAAAATCTCGGCACGCGTCTTCTCGCAGAAGCGGGAGCCGGAGTGCCCGGGACTCACGGGAGGAGCCCTGGAGATAACGGGACGAAGAAGCGCTCTTCCCAGCAGGCGGACATAGGGAGCGCCGCCATCCGCGATGGCTCGCTGGTGACTCGGCGGCGGGGACACTCGCGGGGGAGGTGGGCTNCTGCTTCACATTTATATAGTTTATATACACCATGGTAAAAATGGTACTTGTGGTGTGTGTATAAGCACATATATGTACACACACGTTGATACGCAGATACAGACCAGCTCTGTGTGTGTGCAGATATACACACACAATACAGACACCGTTTATGTAATTATATCATAAATAGTGCATGTATCTATATAATAAACATATTTAGACATACACATATATTAAAATATATTAAATATATATATATACATGAAGAGTTTGTAAATATTTATATGCTATATATGCACACCATGTATTTTGTGACAGCAAAGGACGTGAGGGATCTTGCATTAAGGTTGCTGTCACTTGGAATGCATTGTCGATTTATCAGCGGTCAGCACAGCAATGGGGCAGTGCATCTGGATGTGGCTCCTTTCGGCATTCGGTGTGGATATTTCGATTTTTCCCCTCATGAGTTTCAGACCAAGATATTTTTTCTTTTTTTTTTCCTCTCTCATCTCTGTCTTCTTCAGAGGCATGAGAGCAGCTGCTGAGCGCTCACAAGCAATGCACAAAACTTAACTGATGGAAAATTCCGAACGGTAATGTCTAAATGGCAAATTCCTAATGACAGTCTGCTTTTCTGCCAGTAGCAGAAATTTTTGGCAACATTTGATCATGCACAACTGAACAAAACCCACAAAAAAACTCCAATCAACCAAAAACCAAAATAAATGTGTACATGGGGGTTTACTTCCCTTGCTGTCCCAGTAATTTTCGGTGGAATTTTAACCACCACAAATTGTGACTTAATACTTTGAAAAATATCATAAGAAAATAGGTTTTTGTATCAATTTCTATCTCAGGACTTTGGTTTGTCCTCTTCGAATAATTGGGTTTATTGATAGTACAAGTGTGAAAATACTTATGAATGTCATAATATCTAAATTCCCAATATTAGTCTTTTCCAGAAAGAAAAAGAGGGTCCACATATTCGAGTGTCAGCCATTTTGCAAGTTACTGACAAGAGAAAGAGAACTTAGTCTGAAATGGGGAAAGGAAAGAGATAATTTATAAGAGTTTGGAGATTCTTTTCATCTGCAATTTGAACATAAAACGGAAGTAAAACAAATCATTTTCTGAGAGCCATTCTCGGTAATACATTTCAGAAAAATATTTCATTTTTCTGAAGTGCAAGCACCGAAATAGCTGTTCAGCTTAGCTTAGCAAACATTAGATGAGTCATCAAATATATTTCTTTAAATAACAACTCGAAAAATCCTCGTGGCATACAAAACTAATTTAAATCACAGTATATTAATCGTTCAACGGACATTTTAAAAGTGTCTACTTAAGTATATCGATTAATATAACACATTTTTAACTCTCCAACTGCCTGGAAAGCAACTCTACATACTGGTATCTCTAACATCTATCATAAATACTGCCACTATCGATGGATAGAGAATGTTAAAATTACTACTACTAAAAGAAAAAAAAGAGGTGACTACTAATATATACCTAGTTTCAAGTTACAATTTTTATCAGCACAGTTTCTAAGTTCTTTGTTCGTGAATATACTAGAAACGGATCCCACTTGGATTTCCTTGGGGGAAAAAAAGACCTTTTCGGGGTACATTTAAATAATCGAGAAATTTGCTTGAAGTGCAGATCATTCCCCAAACCTATCTGGGTAGGTTGTCTGGAAGCGGATTTTGCAGTCCAACTTCTCCTTTAGAGTATTTCATAGAAAAATTCGTTTGCTGCCAGGGGTTCCTCGCTAATGTCCATCTCGTGCTTACAGGACGGCTGGACTGAGGACTTCGCAAAAAGTAAAGGGCACATTTGGACTCAGACAGCTGCGGGTGGGGTACGGTTCCGATCATAACAACAAAAATTCATTCCAAACACGAAATTCATTCTAAACCCTTCCCCGCCGACGCGGCAGAGCACAACTTCCCCCCTGCCCCCCCACCCAGCGTACTCCGTACCTGGAGCGGGGTTCTCCCAAAGGCGTTTGTCCCGTTGGGATCCACGCCTGCATGCAGCAGCCTCCTCACCTCTTCGTAGTCCCCAAGGGCGGCGGCGCTGCACAGGCGGTCGCCGTCGCTCCGGGGGGGTCCCTCCATCGCCCCCCGCCGACCTGAGCCGCACGGCCGCCGCTGGCTTTCCCTCTGCCCGGGCTGCGATGTCGCCCGTCGCTGCCTACCAGCTCCGTCTTTCCTGAGGGCAGCGGCCGCCCCCTCGCACCCCCTCCTCCTCCTGCCCCTCCCGCGCCTCCCGGCTCGGGCACTCCTCCAGCTCCGCAGCCCTGCAGTGTCCGCCCTGCCTGTCCCCGGCTGCCAGCGGCTGAGGGAAAATGCGCGCACCGCCCGGGGGGAGAGGCACCGGCAGGGCACCGGAAGGGACGGCGGCAGCCTGGTCCTCAAGCACGGCACCTCGCGGGGCAGCCCGGTTTCATCCCCACCTCAAGCACGGGCGGTTCTCTCACCGGGGAGAGGGGATGGGGGCGGCGGCCTTGCGCCCCCAACCCCTCCCCATATCGGGGGGGGGTTGCGAAGGCAGGGGAGCGGGGCGCAGACCCACGGGCAAACAGATTCCACGGCAGCTGCCTCGGCCGGGGCAGGTGGGACGTGCCACGCGAGCATCTAGCGCAGGCGGGTCGACGACATGACGAAGGGACGACGGACCTGAGCTCTCCCGGAACAGAGGGACTCTTTGTGCGAGTGATAGCTCTGGTTTCTGTCTTCGAAAGGGGTCCCGCCCTGCCCGAGCCCATCCGAGCGGTGGGTCGGGGGTCCATCCCTGCGTCCTGTACCTGCCGAGAGCTGGCGGGCCGGATGAGGAAGGGAGCCGTGCCCGCAGCAAGTTTGCGACCGACCTAACGGCAGCGAATAGAAGCGGAGAAGGTCGCTTCAGCCGGGCCCGGCCAGAGCCTCCCGGCAGTAGGAAAACCGCGGCGAGAGCCCGCTAGGGCGAGGTGCAGATCCATCCGCGCAGCCGGAGGCTACGCAGAAGAATCTCGCCTGGCAGTCATGAAAGGTCCTCAAAATCCAAGCATCTGGTTCTTCTCCTTGGCTTTCCGCCAAGCGTCTCCCCGCTGCAGGCCCAGACGCACGCCTGTGACACACACCCCCGCCCCAAGCGACCCCCCGCCCGCGGCCGTCGAGTGGGAGCGGGTGGTCGGCACCCACAACCCACGCCGTGAAGTTTTTATTCTGCCATCTCGAAGTTCCTGCCTCTTACAAAGGCAGACCTTGTAAGAGGCAGGGGGAGTAAGGGTGTTTTTCAGGGTTTTGTTTTCCTTTTTTTTGTCTTCCCCCCGCCCCCCCCCGCCCCATGTCAGTTCCCTAATCTCGTTTTTCTTTTTATTTGCAGGAGACCGGTGCGACGCCGCAGAAGTATTCGCTGTGCAGATACAACCCCCGAAGAGCTCTGCATAGCTAAAAGAAACACGGCGATTTTATGTCTACATTTACTATTAGCCAAAAGCAGAGACATCCTCGCACGAGAAGAAATAAACACAGATTTATCCCTGAATAGACAAGTCAGAGGTTCCCTAAAGTGTCTTTGTTTAGCGGCTTTCGGAGCCTCCCTTGCAAAGTTTCTGGGGCAAGCGGCATTGCAAGATCAGGGTCCAAAATTTGAGGCGAGACCCTCGCTTGCCAGGGACTGGTGGTGAACTCCCACCACATCGTGGTTTTTCTACAATGCGTGGTGCAAAGCGGCCCTGAGGACAGATAGGCAATTTAAAACAAAACAAAACAAAAAATTTAAAATTAATAAATAGTGTTTAAAAGAGTGGATTTTTAAAAGTCTGTGAAGTCTAAGAAAGTAAGATGATCCCCCCCACCCAAAAGGCAAAGTGTCTTCCAGCTCTCCTTGTGCTCTCTGACATTAATGATAGCCACACAGAGATAAATCCAAGGAGAAAACCTCATTAATTATGTCTGTTAGGTGTCTTAAAATTTCAAATCAGTAGTGATGCATGGCAGGGTTGCAGGTATCACTGCCTAGCCTTGCTTTCTGTGAAATAGTATTGATCATGAATTTTATGCATAAACGTATGTATAAATATAGGAATATATATTTTTTTTTGAGTACATATCTTTTTCTGAATACAAAAGCATAAAAACAAGGGGACTCAATGACGTTAAAGGTCTTTTCCAACCTAGTTAATTCTGTGAAGAAAAAAAAAATGCACACTGACATGTCAATATATTTGCAAATAAATATGTCACTTCAAATCAGAGGGCCTGTCTGCATCTCCGTCTCCATCTCCACTATATTATGTTAAAAGCTAATAGTGTAAAACAACAAATACTGTCCCATTATTATATTCCAACATTATTGACCCTCCAAATCATGTATCAAAATTCTAGAATGTTTTTAAATCACAACATTTTAAATTATATGATTGAAATAATGTGATTTCTTCCCCCTCTAAAAGCAAATCTTATATTATACAATTCTAGTCCAACAGAGGACTTCAGATTAATCAAAACATAACCATACAGAGTCATATCTGAAGTTAGAGTAATAATAATGCAGGCTATGCTAGTTGCTAGTGTGTTTTGAGAAAGAGCCTTGTATTGCAGTTGCATCTCAGGGGGAGGGAAGGGAATCCACCTTTTCCCCCCAGCAAACCTTACTGCAAAGATATTTTCATTAAAAATATCTTTGCTGTAAAAAAGTAAAAAAAAGTAAAAGATTCATGTTAAGAGTGAAAAAGTAAGGAGTTAAGAAAGGGAGTAAAAAAGAAAAAGAACCATGTTAAACAGTGTCCCTATCCTACGCGTTTCTGCTCTTATTGCATTTTAGAATCATTATTCAGCCATACAGATCTTTGACACTGAAAACAGATCCATTTTAATACTGCAGTACAGCAATCCTGCGAATTGTTCTGAGATGTTTTGATAAGAGCATAAAGGACGGAAGAGGTAACTTTCAGTTGAAAAAGCAGCCATCTTATGGACTATTTAAGGCTTAGCAAGTATTACCCTTCACAAAAAAACAACAACAAAAAATCAAAATATTTACATTTTATCTAACAAGTATTTGGATAATAGGTTCAGGGGTTAATCGAATACTGTAAAGAGAAAAATTATAAAGAACATAATATTGGGATTTCCTAGCTTGTAAATAGGTAAAAAGCACAGAGGCAGGGGTAAAATAGGGGGGTAAATAGGTAAAGAGAGGCAGGGGTAGGAGGTGCAATGGAGAGGTTGCATGGAAGTAACCTGTTTTATTTCTAAGGGGAGCGGGGGAAACAATTGTTCTGAGTTACACTAAAAATGAAGCAATATCCATTTGCAGAAATAATTTAATATTATCATTCTTCTCTTCAGTTTAAAATGTCAGAATATTTGTAAAGGTATTTATCCTGATTACACATATTGGTTAAAACCAGGAAAATCTATCACCTTAATTTTAGTTGTTCAGAAGTTATGCCATGGGGGTTTCTACTGAACTTAAAAATGATCGAAAATTTATCCTGAACAAACAAAGCCAAAACCAAACCACACACAAAAGCTCAAACATAACTCAGAGAAACTGCGGTAATAATGAATAAATACTTCACAGAGTATGTCTTACCATCAGATTGTTTAGGGTTGGAAAGGACTTCAGAGATAATACTTCCAATCCCACCCCACTGCCCTGCCTCATCCAGCCTGGTCTCCGACACTTCTAGAGATGGGGCAGCCACAGCTCCATTATGTGTTACCCTAGAGAGTTACAAAACTATCTCCAGATACTGTATTTTTCATAGGGTTTTTTGGTTTCTTTTTGTGAGTTTAATTTTTTAAATTAAATTTAACACACACACACGTCTCACTCCACCCCAGGATCTTCAAAATGTGATTTGCAGTCTAGAGCTAAGTGGCATTTTAGAAAAACTTATTCTCCCCGATTAAAAGCTCAGGGGAAGGGAATAAAAAAGTAACATTATTTATGGCAAGTGTGGAAATAGAGTGAGAAAATAATAGCCACACTTTCGGATCCATGAGGGATTTTGTCCTTGCTACAGACAGTTTACTTCGAGGTGATTAGCACCCTCATACTTATGTTTGCATTTGAGATTCATGCTTTTCATGTCGGACAGGGTTTATAGTTTCTTTTTCCCCCCGTTTAGTGTAGAATGAAGAAATGAGGCCTACTACAAATGCAAAAAACGAGCCAATTTGAAGGCAACAAGAAAAACTGTCTATATTTTCTGATTTATATATTTATAAATATATGCATAAATTTTTATATGTGCATGTGTTTGTGTGTATGGTCCCACATATTGTATTCAAATAGCATTGGAAGCAATCTAAACAGAGAGTGGAGCTGGGAAACTCTGAATTACTTTATCTCCACACCCTGAGTCCTGTAGCTTGAAAGGTTAAAAATTTAATACATCTATTTATAGATGTATAAATGGTTTCTATTTTTGAAGTAATTTTGAAGCAAATATTTCTACTTCTCTTCCACCTCTGTTCTTTCCAGGCTGTGCTCTGTATTAAAGGAGGTTGTGGAATGCTCTAATGAACTTCTGTGAGGATTTTGCNGCCCCGAGCGGCCCCGCTCCCGCTGTCCTACCTGGGCCGGGGGCTCCCGTGGCGCCTCCGCCGCAGGACCAGCAGCAGAGCAAGGCGCCGCGGCCAGCGCCGCCCCAGCGCCCCGAAAAGGCGGCGGAGGATGCGCCATCCCAGCGCCCAGGCCCGGGGCAGGCTGCGGGCGCGCCGAAAGTGGATAGTGCACCTTATCCGCGGGGTCATGGGTGNTAAACAGTGTCCCTATCCTACGCGTTTCTGCTCTTATTGCATTTTAGAATCATTATTCAGCCATACAGATCTTTGACACTGAAAACAGATCCATTTTAATACTGCAGTACAGCAATCCTGCGAATTGTTCTGAGATGTTTTGATAAGAGCATAAAGGACGGAAGAGGTAACTTTCAGTTGAAAAAGCAGCCATCTTATGGACTATTTAAGGCTTAGCAAGTATTACCCTTCACAAAAAAACAACAACAAAAAATCAAAATATTTACATTTTATCTAACAAGTATTTGGATAATAGGTTCAGGGGTTAATCGAATACTGTAAAGAGAAAAATTATAAAGAACATAATATTGGGATTTCCTAGCTTGTAAATAGGTAAAAAGCACAGAGGCAGGGGTAAAATAGGGGGGTAAATAGGTAAAAAGAGAGGCAGGGGTAGGAGGTGCAATGGAGAGGTTGCATGGAAGTAACCTGTTTTATTTCTAAGGGGAGCGGGGGAAACAATTGTTCTGAGTTACACTAAAAATGAAGCAATATCCATTTGCAGAAATAATTTAATATTATCATTCTTCTCTTCAGTTTAAAATGTCAGAATATTTGTAAAGGTATTTATCCTGATTACACATATTGGTTAAAACCAGGAAAATCTATCACCTTAATTTTAGTTGTTCAGAAGTTATGCCATGGGGGTTTCTACTGAACTTAAAAATGATCGAAAATTTATCCTGAACAAACAAAGCCAAAACCAAACCACACACAAAAGCTCAAACATAACTCAGAGAAACTGCGGTAATAATGAATAAATACTTCACAGAGTATGTCTTACCATCAGATTGTTTAGGGTTGGAAAGGACTTCAGAGATAATACTTCCAATCCCACCCCACTGCCCTGCCTCATCCAGCCTGGTCTCTGACACTTCTAGAGATGGGGCAGCCACAGCTCCATTATGTGTTACCCTAGAGAGTTACAAAACTATCTCCAGATACTGTATTTTTCATAGGGTTTTTTGGTTTCTTTTTGTGAGTTTAATTTTTTAAATTAAATTTAACACACACACACGTCTCACTCCACCCCAGGATCTTCAAAATGTGATTTGCAGTCTAGAGCTAAGTGGCATTTTAGAAAAACTTATTCTCCCCGATTAAAAGCTCAGGGGAAGGGAATAAAAAAGTAACATTATTTATGGCAAGTGTGGAAATAGAGTGAGAAAATAATAGCCACACTTTCGGATCCATGAGGGATTTTGTCCTTGCTACAGACAGTTTACTTCGAGGTGATTAGCACCCTCATACTTATGTTTGCATTTGAGATTCATGCTTTTCATGTCGGACAGGGTTTATAGTTTCTTTTTCCCCCCGTTTAGTGTAGAATGAAGAAATGAGGCCTACTACAAATGCAAAAAACGAGCCAATTTGAAGGCAACAAGAAAAACTGTCTATATTTTCTGATTTATATATTTATAAATATATGCATAAATTTTTATATGTGCATGTGTTTGTGTGTATGGTCCCACATATTGTATTCAAATAGCATTGGAAGCAATCTAAACAGAGAGTGGAGCTGGGAAACTCTGAATTACTTTATCTCCACACCCTGAGTCCTGTAGCTTGAAAGGTTAAAAATTTAATACATCTATTTATAGATGTATAAATGGTTTCTATTTTTGAAGTAATTTTGAAGCAAATATTTCTACTTCTCTTCCACCTCTGTTCTTTCCAGGCTGTGCTCTGTATTAAAGGAGGTTGTGGAATGCTCTAATGAACTTCTGTGAGGATTTTGCAGATCAATCCTCACATTCTCAGCAAAATAAATATTCACTTTAGCTTCACTGTATGTCTAATTATTATTGTTGGTTTTTATGTGTGATAATCAATGCCACATCAATCCGATTTACACACTGCAATAAGGAAAAAGTATCTAAAACTGCTCGAGCCTCGGATGTCTCTCAAGGTCCTTCATACGAGTGTGTTTTAATTACACTTTCTGACGCTGATCGGCCGCTCTGACCCTTATTTCCCATATTTTTGTAGCAGCAAGGGAAGGAAAAGTAGGCCACTGTATTTCAGCGCCTTTTACAAGACTGGAAAGTAATACACGGTCGGGAAACAGTGGCCATTTTCTCCCTTGTTTGCAAGAAACTGTCTGAAAAGGATGGGAAGGGGTAGTGGTTTTATATTTTCGTAATAAACTGTACAGAAAACGTCCCAAAAAGTGGGAGGCAAGGCAGAAATAAGCTACAGTAACTTTTCAATAACCGGACATTTTCTATTGCGTTAAAAAAAAAAAAAAACCGCACAGAAAAAAACCAAAAAACCCCCCGAAAAACCAAAAAAACCAACCAGAACCAAAAACCCACACCACGACTGTAGAAATCTAGCATGTTTCCCGGTNTTTTTTTTTCTCTTTTTTTTTTTTTTTTTTCCGTTTAACTAATTTCGACTCCCCATTTCACTTTACACCGGCTCCGCTCCCCACCCCTCCCCTACACCCCCCTCCTAAACTCCTCCCACGATGATGGCTCCCGACTCGAAAAGCGGGCAAAGGAAGAATTGGTCGCGGGGGATGGGGAGGGGGAAGGTCGCCGAGGAAGAGCACCGCCACCAGACGGGCGTAGGGACTGGCCAATCGCAGGGCGCTCCGAGGCTTTCAAATAAAGCCTTGACGACATCTCCTTGCCCTCCCCCCGCTCTGTCCCTCCAGACACACCGCCTCGCGCTCCGTTTGGGCTTTTTTCTTGCTGTTCAGTTGCTCCCGGACCGCACTCCCCCCGGGAAAACCCCGACGGGAAAGGGGGCCTGCGGCGGCTGGGATCGCCGCGCTGGCACTCGTGAGAGCCGGCTAGCGGATCGCTGCCGCTTTGAGAGCGCGGGCCAGCGTTGGCCCGGGCGAGCAGCTATTTCCTTGTCACATGGCCATTTGAACGCGACGCGGGAGCGTTGCGTAGCGAAGCCGGGAGGGGGGGCGCCGGGAGGGGGGAGAGAAAAGAAAAGAGGATCTCTATTTCCCCGCGCCGGTCACCGAAACGGGTAATGAACGGTTCCCCGCCCAGCCCCAGGGCCTTCTCCGCGGCCGCGCTCCGCGGTGTCGGTCCTCTTCGCTTTCCTTTTGAAGGGCGAGGTTTCGGAGCGGGGGTGGGGGGAGCAGCGGAGAGTCGCTCAGGAGCCCCAGTCCACCTGCCGGCGCTCCCCTGCCCACCTGGCTCCGGGAAGCACCCGTGAGCTGCTGAGACCCGCACAGCCGGTGCTGAGCCAGCTCTGCCGCCCTGGGCGGTGAAGGGGGTTACTGCTACCTCCCGTTCCACTCCCCATCCCAAGAATTCTTCTGCCTGCGCTGTTCCCCTCCCGGGTGCGGGGTACTTCCGTGCGAGGCGTGAGAAGAGCGATGGGCAGGGAGAGCGTAATTTCTGCCCTCGCTTCTTCCCCCTCCCCGGGCGCGGCGGGGCCCGGCTCGGATGGTCACGGCTAGAGGCGGCTGGGAGAGGGATCGGGGCAGCTCCGGGGCTGCGGGGAGCCGCGGGAAAGGCGCCGGGTGGGGACGCAGAGTGGCAGTGCCCGGGAGGGATGGTGAACACAAGCGTGTGCAACACCCTCCCACAACAAACACCTCCTTCTCTAGGATGAGCAAGAAGTCGAAATGTCAACAAAAGGTTTCTCCTGGCTCGGCACGCAGTAACCCTAACAACAATGCTGATAAGGAAAGGCCTGTGATGGTTTCTTTTCAAGTCTGATTTCAAGCCTGGGAAACTGGATGAGCAAAATCGGCCATTTCGAAATGAAAGCACATTTCGAGAGAAGCTTCCCCCCCCGCCCCCGTTATTTTTTCCTCCTCTTCTCCCCTGCGATGATTACTGCTTCCCGAACGGCAAGGCAAAATTCAGAGAAATGAATGCCTACCTGGCTGTGGGGTGCAGGTGCCGGAGCAGTGGTGAGAGGATGGACCGACAGCTTCGGCAATAGAAACCGAATACCCACCAACGCTGAATGCATGGCCGATCCGGGGCTCGTCGTGCGCAGGGTGCAAACCCCGCTGCAGAAGGGTGCACGTGTGCTCACACATGTGCTCGCTTACAGCGGCAATATCAAAAATAAAAATTGCGAGTAACCTGCCACCTTAAACATAAAGCTTTTGGGGCTTTCTTGATAAAATATGCTGCTGCTGTTGTTCGTCGTTAACTGTTACTATTCTTCTTTTCAGGGAGGACTCCAAGCCCTGGAGCCGCTGCTGCTGCCAGAAGAAAAGGTGCCCGTGGAAGCTCCCGCAGCCAAGTGGGACCTCGCCGGTGATCCCCATCCTTCCATGGGGTGAGTAGTTCCCACCATGGGTCTGTCCTGGGAAGGGGCTCCGGACCTACTCTGTGAGACAGATTTATAACAATTAGGTATTTAGCCTTGCTGAGTTTTGAGGGCATACTCTGCTTATTTGGTGCGGTCAGCCTAGCAAATTGTGCTGTTTCCCTGCCAACGTTATAGACAATAACAGTAGCAATACAATATTATAGTTTTTGTTGCTGTGGTTTCATAAGCCTTAATGGAAATGCTAAAAAATGGAAATCAAATCTGGTTCTTGGAGAAAGTGATTTAAAACAGGAATACTGGTCCGATTGAGGATGGATGTGCAGTTTAATAGAACATTGCTGTTCTGTAAGGAATGTGGTCAGGCTCTAGCTTTCCCCCATCCCCACTTCTGGTCGCGGGTCCATTCTGGTTCCCACACGCATGGGATGCAGGCATTTAACTGCTACATCCGCAGTCCTTGGTTCAGCTGTGCCATGTTCTAGGGCAGAGTGCAGCACAAATTAATAAGGTGTTATAATCACATATTATATGGTGTTACTATAATGTTACATGTTTTCTATTTACAGATATTTATAAAATATGTGTTTTAGGCATTCTTATAATGAAAAAGTGTGAATACAGACTAAAGATAACATAAATGTTTCATACGTGGTTTATATACATATAATTTCGTTATAATTAAACCAAGAAGCATAATTAAACAACTAAGCAAATCACATATAAAAATAATTCATAATCAAATATATCACGTTGATGCATAATCATAAGGTTTAATATATGTGTGTTCTATATGTGTATGATGTATATTTTATATAGATATTACATAGATGCATTATATACATGAATGGCGTAACAAAATATTTTATAGCATGACAACAGATAACAAAGTAATTATAAAGCAGGCATTGTATGAAATTACATTATAATAAATAACATATTCCAACACGTTACAAGAAAGGTATATACATTATTTTCCATGTTTCTATATGAGATACCTAGAGGTTAGATGCTCAGTAGGAATGCAAAACCAAGATAAATCTTTTCCACCTTTTCTACAGGTAGCTCTGCCAAGTGCCCAGGATTAGCGCTGGGGTACGAGACCTGAACTCTGTCACTGCTTCGCCTGGCTTCGCTTTCTCAGCCCCTGAGGTGCAGGACGTGTGAGCACAACCCCACCTGGGTTCCAGGGAGGGAGGCAGGGTTTACCGCTTGTCTCGCACCGGCTGGGAGCACCGTCCCTGCCTCACCGCCCGTCTCGCTGCTGTCTGCGCGCTCCCTCAAGCACGCCTCTCTGGGGGCTTGGGGACTCGCTGCGGTGAGATCGGGTCTCCCCACCTCCTCCTTTCACCTCGGCAGAGCCCGAGCTGCCACTGTATCTTTCTCCTGGGGTGCTCGTATCCAACTCCCCCGTGCCGAAGCGGCCAGTAAAACAGGCATCGGCTGTCATGTGATTAACAGATAGCCCCGCTCCTCGTTCCCTCACCAACAGCGGAGCTGTTTATCCAAAGGTTTCCTTGTTTCTTCACCAAATGTGTCACCTCCGCCCATCTTGGGAAGCACTGGAGTTGAGCCCAGATGTATGATTTTTAATTTTTCGTTTATGGCTGCCTTGGTTTCACAATCACATGATTTTTTAGAAGTACTATAACTCAGAAGAGGTCACTTGCAAATCGTTAAAACAACGAGTACTTCAACTGAGGATCGTATCAGTCCAGCAGAGACACAAATTTCTGTTTATTTTCTCCTTCCAGCTCCCGTAGTTGCAGCCTACACAAGGAAAGCTACGAATGTGTAGCTGTCAGTACGTGTACAGACACGCACATCATCCCACGTGGTTTTAATAAGGTATTTACCAAACTACAATCACACCAGGAAGCACTGATGCTGCTGTCCAGCCGGTTTTGCCAGAGAAAGGCAGATTGGCTTCAGCACCCTTTCAGATCGCTTTAACCAAAATCCAACAGGGAGCTGTCGGAACAGGGAGACTGAAACGTCTCCCATCTTCTTCAGATGGAGGGCTAGCAAGGTTGAGCGGGGAGCCACCGGGAAGCAGAAAGTCCAGACGCGGCCCCATCAAAACAGAGGAAGGCTTTGTAGTACCATATCTCTGTGCGGGGATTTCCCTTAATATTAAATATTCAATATTTGCTATTTAATATTTTCACATTTAGTATTTTCTTACTTCATATTTCATACTTCCTACTTCATATTTCGTATTACTTTTGAGTGTTTGGACTCTCGTGTGAAAAAGGGGCCTGCGGAGGGCCATAGCGTTTCCAGTGCAGGATAATGTACGGTCATGAGCAAAGAATATTGTCCTTCGTGCATCCAGCAGGGAAACGCGATCCGCGGTTATTCACAGCGTCGCATGAGTACTGTTCCACTTGGTGTCTCCCGAGCTGGGCGCGGGCAGTAAGTCTGGGGAGGGGATGGCCCGGGGAGAGGTTAGGCACAGGGCGGAGGGTGGCGCAGGTACCGCCCCACGGCTCCGTGCGGGCCCCCCGCCGCCACGTCGAGGGGCAGGCGGCCGCGGCCGTCGGGGAGGTCGAGGCGCGCCCCGGCCCGGTGCAGCGCCGCCAGCGTCTCCAGAAAGCCGGCGCGGGCCGCATCGTGCGCCGGGAGGGGTCGGCTGGGGTCGGCTCCGTGCCGCAGCAGCAGCTCGGCCACCCGCGGGTTGCCCAGCATCATCATCTGCGGGGAGAGACAGCGTCAGCGCCCGCCGCAGAGCTCAGGCTTTCTCGCTCGGCCCGGAAGGAACGGAGATCCACAATGGAAAGGAGAAGAAAATCCGCCGGTGGGGCATAGAGACCGGCTCTGGACGTGCCACGAACGGTGGAGAACGTGTACCCGTCGGGGGAGTTGTGCCGTATTGGAAAACTCTCCTTTACCCACGCTAGGGCACAGGAGAGAACAGGTGGGGCAGAGAGGTGCGGGACTCCTGCCGGGCTCGGGGGATGCACACTGGGGTTACTCAGCGACAGGAGCAGGAAGTCGGTAGGCTCGGAGCAGACGAACCGGGGGAAGGGGCTCGCCCTTCTCCCGGCGCGCTCCCACAGAAACCCAGGTCAAGTCCCAGGTCGCTTTGCACCGGTCCCCGCGGAACCGTGCCGGTGCAGCGGCTCGCGGGGACCGCCGTCGTTCCGCTCGCATCCGTGACACTTCCCCAGAGTGTCCTTGCAGGGAACCCACCGCGTCTTCCCTCACCGTCAGGAGGGAATGAACCTTCTGCCTCACCCGCGTGTCCAGGGCAGTACCAACGTGTCCGGCAGCCCTCCCCATCCACCTCGCCGTTTTCTCAGTTGGGCTTCCCCTAGCGCACCCAGCAGTGCGTTCAGCACAGGGGGTAAGTCCCTGCCGCGAAGATTGGGGGAAAAACGCCCCAAAACCAAAAAAGCAAAAGCACTGCAGGACGGCAACAAATACCTGTTCCGAGTGAAATGCTCCACCGACATTTTGAGTCGGAGAGTGTTTCGCAAGCCCTGGCAGCAAAACTTAAATATAGCTTCTCAGATTATTCCAGTTTCGTTTTATCTTGAAATTTTAATAAAAAGCTGGCTAGAACTACCTCGAAAACTAACTTAGCCATTATAAAGGTAACCTCTACTACACCTCCGGGCGCTACGTCTGCCTACAAGTTCAGGAGAGTGTAAAATGTGGGCAGACTGAGCCCCACAGGCATTGCTCGTTGTCTACCTGCAGCGTCACCTGGGCAAGGCTATCGCGACCGGGTACTTCTGTTCGTGAGAGCCACCGAATACCGTTTTTGGTTTTGTTTTTCCACGGGAGAGGAGACAAAAAAATACAGTAATATAAAGCAAAAGACGAATACAACGAAAGGGAGATTATTTCTACAAACGTGACTTGTTACATTTTATTGCACGTTTATTGCGAGATGAGCATTTAAGTCCTCGGATTTGAGTCATCCTATCTCAGATGCTTCAAATAAAGTAAAGGGTTGCTACGACTAAAACCTCCCTGTTGCGGCCGCCACCGGAGAAGATTTTCTCCTTCCCAGAGAGGCGAGAAAAACCCCTGTGCCACGCCGCCTCGACAGCAGCCGAGCACAGTGACGGGGGGCGGCCGCTTCCGGGGCACCGGAGGGCCCGCTGCTGTCCCCGGGCTGCCGCCGCCCCCCTCGGCCAGGGCACGGAGGGCCGCTGCCGTCGCCCAGCTGCCGACAGTCCGCCTCCCTACCTGGATGGGGGTCCTGCCGTGGGAGTCGGCGGCGTTGGGGTCGGCCGCTCCGTCCAGCAGCTCCCCGCGGCGCCGCAGGTCCCCGCGGGCGGCGTTGCCCAGCTCCTCGGCCCCGCGCTCTCTCCCGCCCGCCGCGCCCCGCACGGCGCCGCAGCGCAGC